>VWZG01005592.1:259323-325768 GCA_013396735.1 Grallaria varia
CGCTGACGGCGGGGGCGCGCGCCGGGCAGCACCGGCCGCACAGACCGGACCGCTTCCCATGGTCCGCCGCATCGCCTCCGCCCTGCCCTACGGCCGGGGCCTCCCACGGAGCCACCGAACGGGCCAGGCTGGAAGGGGCCACAGCAGGTCCCCTGGTCCAACCTCCCTCCCCCAGCAGGGTCATCCCTCGGGCACATGGCACAGCGTTGTCACAGACGGTTCTGGAATGTCTCCGGTGAGGGAGAGTCCACAGCCTCTCTTGGGCAGCCTATTCCAGTGCTTGGTCACCTCCACGGTAAAGTTCTTTCTCAAATTCAGGTGGAATTTCCTGTCGGTCAGTTTCTGACCGTTGCCTTTTGTCCTACTGCTCAGCACCACCAAGAAGAGCCTGGATCCATCCTCTTGGCACCTCCCCTCAAATACTTATACACGTTGATGAGGTCCCCTCTCAGTCGTCTTCTCTTAAGGATGAACAGGCCCAAATCCCTCAGCCTCGCCTTGTAAGAGAGATGCTCCAGTCCCCCAGTAATCCTCATTGCCCTCCTCTGGACCTGCTTCGGGAGTTCCATGTCTCTCCTTACTGAGGAGCTCAGACTGGACATAGCACTCCAGATGTGGCCTCACCAAAGGCTGAGTAGAGGAGCAGAATCACCTCCCTCGATGTGCTGGCAATGGTCTTCCTAATGCTCTTCCTCCTGCCTGTTTACATCCTCCTCCCCTGCCCTATCTGGGAATTCAGTCCAGAGCCCAGCCCAGGCCCTGCCATGCCAACCCAGCTTCTGCAGTCCCAGCTACCACCCCTGACTGCCCACTCGGGGGTGCAGACACCATCCCACTGCCACGGGTGACCAACCCCAGCACAGCACAGGCAGCCACATCGTCAGCAAAACATACAATGTCTGTTGAGCTCATCGCTGCTACTGTTGGCATGTGGTACACAAGGCCAGAACCCTCCTCCTTCACATTCAGTTAAAGGCATGACAGAATCACATATGACCAAACACTACCATGTCAACTACACCGTGGCACTGTGTCATATCCAGTCTTTCCTTCAACACCTCCAGGGATGGTGACTCCACCACCTCCTGGGCAGCCCATTCCAATATTTAAATACCTTTTCTGTGAAGAAAGTCTTCTTAATGTCCAACCTAAACCTCCCCTGGCACAGCTTGAGACTGTGTTCCCTCGTCCTGTGTCCCCTCGTCCTGTGACATGTGTGACATGTCCTATGCACCACCAGCCACACACCATCATGTGCCTGACATACCCACTGTGCAGCCAGGGCTGCCTCATCCCTTGCTGCTGTTGTTTCACTAAAATAATAACTGTTGGCAGCAAAAGAATAAGACACATCCCCTGTATCGACCAACACACCTTGTTTATCAGTTTCTGTCGCACACCTACGCAGTTTCCTCCATACCACACCTGTTTTATTCACTGTATGGTATCAGCATTTATTCACTGTATGGTATATTTCACATTGTCCTTTGTGAATTTCTCCTTCACCAACCTTCAGAACCTGTAGACACAGCACACACACTCCGCGCCCCAGGGGAGGGACATGGGTGTTCCTTGTTAACCTGTGTTACACTCCCAGCTTTTCAATTATGGGTCATACTCACCTGGTCATTCTGAAACTCCCAAGCACCATCCTACCACGAATGTTACCATTCAACCTGCTTGCTTCTGCCTCTTCAGCATGTAGTGGTTCTGTCTTACTCGTCTTAATTTTCCCAGTTGAATGACAGACAGTTTACATACTCTTTGCATCCCCTGCACATTTCATCTCCATGTGACCATTCCAGACAGGCTCTCCAACCTGCAGTTGCAGGGCAGGATAAAGCTGTGCCATCCAAACCTTTCCTGCAGTATCTGTGATATTTAACCAACGCAGTGGGATTGACTGCACAGGAGTAACCTGTATTAGAAGACAGCATGCCCTCAAATTAGTTGCAATGTTTATTCATTCATACTGCAGAATACTGTACAATGGTATCCTATGCTCCACCTTTGGTACACCTTCTGCAAGATTATATCTGGCAGTTAAAGTACTCATAACACAAACATCATTGAGCATTTCTAAGACTACCTTTGCTGAAGGCAAATGTTCCAGTGCTCTCCTGTCTGCTTGGTTTCTTGCTAAGACTTCTGGCTTCTCCTGGCAGCAAGCCAGAGACCATGTCCAAATTCCAGGTTCCCATCTGTCTGACTCTGTGCAACAGTATAAGGAAAAATACACTACCACATGCTTAAGTGCCAACTGAAAGTACAACTTGAGAGCAGCAGGCAAGTGTAGGCAAGTATCAGCAGGGTAAACTAGTAAGTAAATACATAAATAACGCTAAAATGCTGCACAATATTTTTGTTGTTTTGACAGTAATAAAACATTATCTTCTTAGAAAGAATTACTACATTCTAAAGCCTTCTGGAACAGAGTTCCCATGTGCAGCAAGTTCACACTTCCAAAAGTTGTAATTTCAGGCTGTGAGGTGCACGGGGTTTGTTTACACAGGGAATTTGCTAACAAAGAGCTACTGTGGTATCACTGCTCTGCTGAAGATTGTGCAACCACTGCACATCGCCTAGCATGCACATGTATTTCAGAGTAAGAATTCTGGATTCGTATATGCTGTTTTAAAGACAGCATAAAGCAAAGAGAAGAGAAAAATGTCTGCATTGGGATTTATATAACTAGAACTACAGTGACATGATAATAGCAGAATTTTTTCTTTTATATTTCAATAAGCAGCCAAGCTGCAAGGCAGGTGCCTTTGCCTCTCAAATATCGTTAGCAGTTTGTGGAAAGAGGTAAATTGCACAGCTGGGAAATCCAGGAATGTAGATTTTTGGCCATACAAATGCATGTTTGGTTATAAGACATCTGAGAGGAAGTCATTCTACAACTACAGGAAAAACATTCATCATGGTAACAGTAAGATATTTGATCTTAAACCATTTGGGATATTTCAGCTGGGTCTTATGATTATCAGCAACAATTTATTCTGCCAACTACCATTTACCTTCATAGCTCTCTCACATGCAAAATGTAGCGCTGTATCCTTTTTATTACTGTTCATTGAGTTGCTGGAGTTGTAGTATGTCGAACTTTGTCACAGGTTGGATAACCTCTCTCTCTAGAACAATTTCCCATCATCTAGAAACTTAAGCGAGTTTGAAAAGAATCCTGAAAGTCTTTTGCTATTTATTGGAAAGGTAGAGTGGAGAAAGGGTCAATTTATTACTCAGGACATGCCTACCCAGGATGTACCCACTGCTGCAGGAGCTTTTGAGTTATTTTCCTTGAAGAGTTGTCACTGCAACTGTGTTGGATGTAGATGCTATACTTCCCTAGAATTAGGCAAGACCTTTTTTTACTTTGTTCTTTTTTTGCCAGTGAAGATGAGGTCTTTCCTGTTACCCATAAATCCGTTCCCAGGACAAAATTCTTACTATTTGATAGTGCAAGTACAGTATTGGGTAGTGTGTCGGTGGTCCAGAATACCAAGCTTCATCCTTTAGGGAAGAAATATAATTGTAGTATCAGCAAGGAATGGATGCCTCTGAACACTAAAGATTCCTGGCACCTTTCTTTGAGATTTTTCCCATGCACTCTGTAATGCATAATGTAAGGACTGGTCCAAAGCCATAATGTATGCAAAATCTGATTTCACGGTTGATTCCATGAAACATTTTTTGTCACTGAGTTCACGAAAACTGCAAACCAGCTGTTAAGCCCTGAAGCCAAAGTCTGCAGGACATCATCCCATTTTTCACATTGTAAAGTCTTATATACTGTCTCTGGTTGAGTGTGTGACCTTGTGGTGAAAAAACGGTGGAAAGCCCAGCCTGCAAATGTTGCAAAGCCTAATTACTTATACCCATTTCCCTGTGTGCTGACTGTGTGTTTCCTGTGTCTTCAGTAGCTACTCATTTGGTCAGCCAAGTCTCATAGCAATGTTTCTGCTTCCTGCTTGGATGACTGAATAATGAGAAAATATGTATAAGGCAAGGTAAATGCCTGCCTTCACACATGAATGCTTGGGTTCACATATGAACACAGATGGTCCCATGGAAGGAAACAAGTTCTGGACTGTGTTTCAACAAGAAAATGGCCGTATAATTCTTGTTTCCTACCGTGTAAAATGAGGACTACACCAAATGGTGCAAAATCATCTATAATGTCATACAACTTCAAGTTTCTCATTGGTTCTGCCTGTTATACTAATTCCTGTTCTGAATAAACTCCTATAAGAGCAGAAAATGGGGAAACTACTGCCGACTCAAAGGACTCTGCTAAAGGGGTGCGCAGGAAGTTCCAGGTTTCACTGACTCAGTCCCAAAAGTATTTCGACCCAGCAGCATGCCTTCCAGAATGCCACACCCCAGCCCGCAGGTGGGTCCGTCACACATGTGCCCCGTTCCATGTGCTTCATCCCACCGCATTTACCGCTGTCTCCGAATAAACCCTGTCCCTTGCCCCATGCCAGGGACGGCCCTGCTCCCCACGTGCAGCTCCATGCCCTGCGTGCCCAGCTCACCTCCCCGCGCTCCGACGCGCGTTCGGGTGGAGACCAGCCCGATGCCGGGCGCCGGGAACTGCCCGCGGTTGCTGCCGGTACGGACACACCGAGGGGCAGCAGAGGGGCCAGGACAAGGAAGGTCCAGCCCCACTGCTGCCCACCCGCACCCGGAGGGCACATCCGCATCCTCGCCCGTGCGCGGGCGCGTCTGCGGGCGGGGCGGTGGCGGTGGCCGTGGCGGCGGTGGCCGTGGCGGTGGCAGTGGCAGTGGCGGGGCGCTCAGCCCTGCCCACGGCCCGGCTGCGACCGGCGAGGTCCCTGCCGCCAGGCTGGCTGCCAGCACCGCCGTGCCGCCAGCGCTCAGGAGTGCCCCGAGGCGGGGGACCGGGAGGGGGGCAGTGGCGCTGGGGAAGGGGGGCTGATGTTGCCCGTGCAGCTCGGTTCGGGGAGCGCTGCATTCCTGCTGGAATGGAGCGCGGTCCTGGGGTGGAGGGGCGGCCACTGCCCAACGCGTGGGGAGGGGGAGGGTGCCACTGCCCGTTCCCTATGCCAGGCGGTGGGAAGGGAGCCAGCAGGCTGCTGCGGGGGAAATAATCATTTTGCTGTAAATACTGGGGCAAAATAACAGTGGTCTGTGAAGGTGGTGGAATAGAAGGAGTGGGAATCCCCTTGTCCCCAGCATTTGAAACGAGGTTCAGGCTCAGGGCACAATCCTGACAGAAGAAAGGGATTCACAGGGGCGTTGCAAGACTTTTCCTGCTAGGCAGCAATATTTAGGGACATAAGGGAGAAGAGCACGCAGCTGATTGAATACGTAACTTTGGAGAAGGTCAGAGGCTTCTGTTACCCTTATTCTGGGAAGTGTTTGAGAACTGCGAGTCACAAAGAAGCCCAGGCGGGCAGAGTTACAGACAGAAACAAAGGAATGGGTGAATAGCAGCTGGTAAGCTTCAAAGGCTGGTGTATAACCAGCAGCTCCCAGTTCCAGAAGACAGGAGTGCATTTCTCTTAACTAACTTGCAGCTCTGCTGTGGGGAAACAGGGAACAGTACCGAGGAGCTGGACAAAAGGGTGAATGTGCTTTCGATGGAAATAGTAATTTGAAAGGAAAACACTTCCTTTCCTCTATATCTCCCTTCTGCCACTCCTTGTCGTCTGCCTGGCCCCTTCTTCAGCTGTTTTTCTGTCTGCATTTTTCCTTTACCATCTTGAGAAAGTTCCTGCCTGCCTGCTTTTGTTTCCTGTTCCTTTACCTCTTTTTTACGCCTGTTTTGCCCTTTTCTGTCTCTTTCTCCATTGTCTTTTGATGAATGCTATTGCAGGGATGACTTAGGATTTCAGTGCCTGTTGGGAAGGATCTGATGCAACCACAGGGTGGCTATACCTCGCAGGCACTCTGCTGCATTAAGTCTGATAAACATCTGCCCTGCGAGCTAAAGAGCTTCAGGCAGCAGGTTAAATATCCCAGAGTATATCCCCGTCGTGCTGGTGTTATCCTCTTGTGTCCAGCAGCTCTGTGCCTAGATCTGATGAGAGCAGGCAATCTGAGTGTTTGGGGTTTTTTTCAAGACTTCTCTCATTCGTGGGAAGCAGTTATTTTTTTCATCTTTTCTTCATCTAACTCCGTTGCCCCCTCTTGCCACCAGCGAGTGTGCCTACACACCCAAGCTCCGCTTGCCTGCCTTGAGCCGATGGAGGTGATGGAGGGGCGTGCTTCTGCATCTCCCCTTCTGGTCTTCCATCGCAGGGTCCGGCGCCATGATGGTAACAATGCTCAGGATGCTCCCTGCGGAGTGAGGGAACCCTTCCCCTGTCTTCCTCCTGTGGCCAGGTGCTAAGGGAGGAGGGGCACAGAGGTGCCTCGTAGGGAGGACAGAACTAGGTCAGCGTAGCTGGAAACCGCAGCTGGTGCAGTGCGATGGGGGGCGGAGAGCCTGCTATAGCCAGAGGGGGGTGAGCGCAGGGTCGGCATCGGCGGGGGTGGTGGTGGGGGGTGTCTCTCTGCGAAGTTGCAGGGGCGGGACAGTGTCCTGCTAGCTGATGGCACGGCTGCCAACACACTCGCCCCGGCTTCCCATCTTCCCACGGCCCCTCGCCCCCGGCACCCGCAGAGCCCCTTCCCGGCGCTGCGCCTGGGGGTGGGCAGGAGGAGGTCCGCGAAAGGGGAGAAGGGAGAGGAAGAGGAAGGGAGGAAGATAAGGCTGGAGGAGAACTGAGGCAAAAAAATATGTTAATAATGGAGAAAGGAGGCTGGATGGTAATCGAGAAAAAATCTGGGCAGTGAATAAGGAACAGATGGAGAAATGTATATTAAAATAAGGGAGAAGAGAAGCGTGAAAAGCAACAAACGGTGACAAGGGATGTTTCAGCACTTGCAATTGGTGCAGTGGGGAGGTCATCTGCATTCCTCGCAGTGCCCAGGCAAAAGGACGTGTCCCCCTTGCCAAAATCCACAGGGCAATAAAGCTGCTGCAGCCAGACGCTGCAAGCTCACCATCATCCGTAGCTTCATCGGTACAGATGTACCTCGCTACTGCCCAAAGGTCATGCTGTTACCACCCTTCGGACTGCAATGAAAGCCCATTTCAGTTCGGTTTGCTGCATGCCTGGTTTGACCTTTTGATTGTTTCTACATCAACATTGCCTCCTCTGTTACAGTTCCAAAGAAATCCAGGTTGCCAGAGTTGTGTCCTTTTGTCATTGCTGTACAGCCAAAGCCTTACTTTCTCTCCTTCTAACTTTTTCCTCCCTCCTCCCTTCCCCTATGGCTTTTCCATTTTCCCTGCCCTTGTCCCCCGCTGCCAAGTGACAGCCTTGCCCGCATCGCCTTGTGCCTCCATCATTCCTGGGCTCACCAGTCTGCTCTGACCGGTGCTGCCTGCAGAAATGCACGCCTCCCCTCCTCCCCGGCATGCCCTCCCCATCCCCATTTTCCAGCAGCCCCCCTCCTCTCTTCTCATCAGCCCCGCTACATCCTTCCTGGCCTGACGCTGCCAGCGTGTCTCCTCCCTTCTTCCCTCGCTCCCTCCCTTCCTTCCCAATCCCTCCCCCTCCTCTCCCTGCAGTTCTTGAAGCCCTCACTGCAGTGCAATCCATCACTCCCGGCAAGGTCCTCACGCCAGGGGAGGGGGAAGCCTGGCTCCCTGTGAGGCTGGGGGTGGGTGGGCAGGGAGTGCAACTATCTCCTCCTTTGCTAAGAAGTGAGAAAAGCTCGCAGAATACAGACCAGACCCTTCTGGAATTGAAACCTCCCATCTGCTCCCAGCTATTTTATTTATCCATTTACTTATTTAGTCTCTTTGTTTTCAAAGAAAAATATGTTTCTGCCAACATTCCAGCGAGGGCGACTGGGCGACTGAAAGGAAACCAAGGAGACAGAGAGAATGCCAGCGTCAGAAAAGCTTGTTCAGATAGAAAAAAAAGCAGGAGAAAGAGCACTGGAGGAAGGAAAAAGAAAGAAAGAGGGGAAAAAAATAAAGAAGAAAACAAGAAAAAGGCATATACAGAAAAAGAGGAATAAATGTACAAATAGGGAAAGAAAAATATTATACGCAAGAAAAAGAACACATACCAAAAAACAACCCCAAGATTTAAATTGGAGAGAAACCCGAGATGGCAGGCATGGCAAGAAAACTCAAGGAGAATACAATAAATAGCCAGAGGACCCTTGCTAAAGAGGTTTGGTTGATGTGAGATAACATTTAGGTATTTTAACAAGCAAACTCAGTGGGCTTTGATTTGAATGCAAATATTCTATACAGCTGCATGCAAATAAAATTCCAGTGTGTTCTTTTTTCTAAGAACAAGAGCATAATGGGTGAATAGTTGAAGTCTTTTTTATAAAAAGATACGTATCAGGGCAGCTGTATTGATGGACAGAGACAAGAAATTATTAGAATAGTATCCAATTAGTTTTTTCAGCTACCGATGTTGTTGCCCTTTTACAGACATCTTGCAAAGATGCTGTTGAGGTGGATGCAGAATCAGTTACATTCGTTGCTGGTTTTGCCTCTTTAAGGATGCGAGTTAAATCAGTGCAGGCTCTTTATTTGTATTTTTGTTAAAATTGCTTGCCTAAGTTTCAGTCTGTCATTGAGATAGAATAGTGGCTATACATGGGGAAGGTCAGAAGAAAATTCAAGTGATCTGGTTGAAGTCAGCAGTACCTACAGGAGAGACAATGATTTATGTCAATGCAGTTTTAGTAATGCCCCAAATCTTTGTTCAGATTCCCTTAATGTCAACTGTAGAATAAAACATACATGATGATAAAAATTAAGTGAGACTTTACAGTCCCAGTGAAGATATAGGAAATGGAGGGATAAAAACCTGAAAATGGTGCTTCCTACTTTCCCCCACATTATAAACTCTCATCAGTTGGTCTGATACCATGTAACTTCATTTGCATTTCTTCTACTCAGTGTAACTGTTGTTCTTCTTTCTGACATCCTTTCAGAAGCAGGGTGAGTTCTGTCAATGCTGATACTGAGAAGGCCTCCAATAGTTTGCAAATTTTTGGTATGACCAGTTTAAGAAAAGGTTTTGAGAACAGATCTTTTCTAAATGTTACAGAATTTAAAGCAAATGGCTTTTAAAGTTGCCGGTTTTGACCTCTTCCCCAATGGTGTTAAAAAACTTACAGAGTATCCTAATTTTAAATATAAGTATTGAATATGTTTTTGCTTAATTTTCTTTTTAATTGCTATTCCTGCTCCCAGTCTCTCTATGTGTACATGAAACATACTCTCTCTGCACACACCTATATACTTCCCTGCCTCTTTTAACTGAAAGGGTGTGTCCAATTCAGGCACTGTGAGCTGCCCCAATTTCATCACATCTTGTAAAATCCAGTACTCTCCACAGCCCCACTACTGCACTCATGGAGTTGTGTGAGGATCTCAGAGTGATATACACATTAGCACTGCAGCACTAAAGATTGGAGGAGTCCCTTCACCATGTGATTTTTGGATTTTCAAAACTGATTTTCTTGGGAGGAGAGCTGGAGGGGCACCACTCCCAGTTTTAGAATATAAGGGTGGACGAAACCACTAAAATCTGTTCCACCTTGGAGAACTACTAGGAGACAATAAAAATTGTACAAAAGGCTGGACCTCAAGTGAGACAGATACTGTTTCGGTTGGAAAGCTCAGCTGTGACTTCATCTCTGCTGGACCAGCTCTGGTGAACCTCTGTGTAGGTGTAAGACACCACTCTGCTGCCCAGCAGTGACTTCTTTAGCCAGCTCTGGTTACTGCTCCAGTGTTCGATTGCTGCAACAAGAGGATTAGTCCTGCTGGCTTTGCACCAGGGTTCGTGATGCCCAGAAAAGATGAGAGAAGGGGAGGGAGAATCCATCATGTCTTTACTGGCATTTTACTTGTGGCTGCAGCCTCATCTGTATGGAAAACTTGCACCAGTTGAATTAAATATGGTGTTTCTGTGTGCTTCAGAGTCTGTATAGACACACATAACTGGGCTCACAAGAGGGATTTATATGTTTGTTAAGCTTAAAGTGTTACCTGTCCCCCGGAGAAATCAGTCTTGGAAAAAGTTCCCTGAGAATAGCCGTGTTGGAGCTCAGCTGCTTGAAGAAAGGGGAGTGTGGAGGAACAGGTGAAAGAGCCAGGAAGAACCAGCTGTGAGACAGTACAAAGGATCAGAAAGGAAAAATTTTTGTGACAGTAAGAACTACGGAAAGAGCAGAGAAGGAAACCCCAAAATGAAGAATAAAGGTCCTGACAACTCACTGTAACCACCTTGAGCGTGCAAAGCACACGGCCAAGTCACCGACCGAACAGCAAAAAGCTCACTGATTTCCTCTTCTTGTATTCAGTTCTTCACACTGATTTGAAGGAGCTTAGCAGGTATTAATCAGAGTTTCATGGACTACCTTAGTGTATTTTGTGACTGCAAGACTGCTAGCCCCTGCAAGCACTGCCATGTTTATTGGGAAATAGAGGAGTGAAGAATTACTTATTTTTGTAAATGAGACAACAGAAAGCATGACTTATGAGTCAAAAAGAGACTAATTGTGTCCAGGCTGCTGTACTTTGCAGTGTTAGCACTTCTGTAATGGGTTGGATACAAAGTCAGATGTGAACCTCTGAAACTTTGGGATAGATGAATCAGGCCTTGAACTCGCGTCCTTTCCCTTTGACAACCTCAGCAAAATGAATAGAACTACTGCAGGATGCCGTCAGACCTCTGGTGTTAGTGGAGCCCATCAGCAGCGCAGGTCCCAAGAAAATTAATTTCAACCCCAATTCACATGACTAGTAGTGCTGCATTATTGACATGATACATTCACATATCTTACAGCAGTTCATTAATTTCTTATCACTCAGATGTAACTCAATGCCCAGCTAACATGAGGATATGTGAAGCCTAAGGATACAAAGAGGGAAAGGGAAAGAAATCAGCAAGCATTTAAATGCCTCTCCAAGACCTTTAAAAATAGCATGCCCCAGGATCATTTACCTGTCTTCTGTCTATGGTGAAATGCACCAGGAGATTTTAATTTCCAGGAAGGCTGATTTTCTGTCTTATCCATGCTACCAATGCTATAGCATCCCTGGTAACATAATGCAATCAGTACAACTGGGAAGGAAGATAAGTTCTTGCTGAATCACTGTCACTGCTTCTGATCTTAGGTAAACACCTACAGGCAATGGGGTCAGCACTTAAGGGAATATGTGTATGGCAGTGTTTCCTTTATGAGTCACGCACACCATTTACTGCAGCACAGTTCCTCACACTATACTGTGACATTGATACCTGAATTTTTAGAAGGAAGAGTGCTTCACCTCGAGTCATCAGCTGTAGATGTCCCCAAGATACCCTATGATGGAAGACAGCAGCCTGCAAATCACAAGACAACAATGTGAATGAATGAGAAGGGAAAGTGCAAAGGATGTTAATTATTCATATCTCCCAGCTCTGAGGGCTGTCCAACTATCTTTGTCAATGTCATGGGGCAAGGACAGGGGAAAAAAAGAGGTTCTTTTTTGTCTCACAAAGCAAGCTGGTTAAACAGTTGTGGATCCAGTAGACAATCAGGAGAGCTAAGAGGCGATCCTTCACACCAGATGGAGGCCTGTGGACGCAGAGCCACATCTCTTGAAAAATGTGCTTGGACTGCAAGAGGAAAAAGGGGCGTTCTCACGCTATTGTGCTGCGGCTCCCTCCGGTGTCCACCGCGAGCAAGAGCAGCAGGATACCTCCAGCTATTTCTCTGCGGCATGTCTGGCCTGTAAAATACCGAACTGCTTCTCAGCCAGTGATTCCTTCACCAGTAGCATCGCCGTCATCCGTGCCAAGCTCTCCAATGGAGGGGTGCTGCTACCACCAGAAGTCTACCCACACCTGGCAGCTGGGGCAGGACAGAGTCTTCCAGTTTGAAAGAAGGAATTAAGCTCAAAAGCAATCAGCGGAAACTTTGCCTAGGACTGGCTGTGAAACCTGTGCTCTGTGGGACGTGGTGGTACATCAACACATTGGTAGACCAAATTTGGCATCAATGAAAATTTCCTAATAAATGTGTTCAAAACTCACAAAGCCTTCCAGATGTTTTAGTTATCCAGTTAAGCAGTAACAGAGGCTTGAATGACAACACAAAGGCACAGAGAAAAAGAAAAACCAAACAAAGGTGTGTGGAAAATTGTAGCCCAAACATACTATGATGTGGACTTCCAGAAAGAGCCAAGGATCTCAGAGGATTCCTCAGCCTGGGGTGTGATTATAATTTCCATTACATTCTTTTGGTTTTTTAATGACCTCTTGAGCATTTCCAGTGCACTCAGTTTAAGTCTATCCCTGAAAGTGGTAATGTTGTCTCACTCTAGTGGAACAGAGTGATGGTGTTTGGGTCCAGAAGGCTGCCCTGGAGCCAGGGAAATGCCTCGCTTTCCCCATCCCCTCTACCCCTCTCCTGGTAGGGTGCATCAGTGGTGTATCCTCCAGGAGTCTTGGGAGGACCCAAAAAAGAAGGAGCAGTCATTTTGCTTTTGAGCACTGCTGCACCAGATGCTCAGCCACTATCAGGTAAGTGGTGGCTTCAGTTATGTCACATCTGGGCAACAGTCTTCTGAACCTCCTCTGGCACCAAGGACATAATGAGAATTTCCTTTAGTAACTGTATATAAAGCATTATAGGATTTTATTTCTAGCCTGTGATTAGTTGAGAGCAAATGAGGACTACCAAGCTAAGGATGAGCCTTAGGGGACACAGCCTTTCCCCTATAATGTTTCTGTCTTTCATTGCTATATTTGGGAGGGACTGGGGTTATTTCCTAGCTTTCTCCTTGGTTTTGGGACTACAGTTATGCCTGGAAACTCATCCAGTGACTCCTCAGACCCAGAGAAGTAGTTACAGAAACAACAAAGGGAAAAAAAGTCAGTGAAAGCAGCAAGAGTCTGGGAATCCAGAGGCTGCTGGAGGAAGGGATAGGGGAGAATTGCTGTTCCAGTGGGGCTCAGGAGCTTTGCGCCTCCTTCACTCATAAAATGCAGTGTGCTTGGAGTCAGCGGAGTCAGGAGCATGGCGGTGAAGGTCAGGTCTCATTCTTCCCTTCTCGGTTTGTCTCTCATTTTCCTACTTTTTTACGGTTTGTTTTTTGGTTAGTTGGTTGGTTTTGTAATATTTTTTTTGTTCTATTTTTTGCACACACGTTCCCTATTCCCTGCTTTCCTCAGGCAGACAGCAGCGCTGCAGGATGGTCCCCGTAGCCGGGTATCTGTTCCCCGTGCCCCCTCCCCGGTCCAGGCGGGAGCCTCCTCCCTCCATCCAGGCGGGAGCCTCCTCCCTCCATCCCGCCGGGAGGCTCCAGCCCGGCCCTGGCGGGACAGCGGGGTGATGTCAGCGCTGTCGCTGCCCCTCGATCACCCCCTTGCCATCCCGGCCGTCCCTCTGCCCGTCCCGGCCGCTCCCGCCCCGCCGTGCGCCGGGCGAGCGGGATGCGGCTCTGCGGTGTCCGTGTGCGAGAGGCGGGCAGGGAAGCGGGGAAGGGAACAGAAGGATCGGCTGGGGAGGGGCAGCATCGGAGTGGGGAATCGGGGCTGGAGGTAGCGGAGTGAGGAGAAGCGGGGCTGTGTAGGAGGGCAGGACGAAACGGGGCACCAGTGTGCAACACAGCCCCAAGAATCCATCCCTGGTGCTGGGCCATCCTGGGGGAATGGGAGGAGCCCCTTCGGAGGACAATAAAGTCTGGAATGAGGGTGTGGACAACTGCCTCTCGCTCCCCCCCTCATTCCAGATGCATGATGACACCATGTCCCTCCATCTCACTGGCCTTTTTTTTTTTTTTCCCTTTTTTCCCAGAAATTGTGTTTTGTAGACGACCAAAATGAGAACGTGTTCTGGGTGTGGCTGCGTGTGATTTACCCAATAGCCAAAGTGGGGAGGACACCGAAGGGGAAAGACAGAGCGTTTGCTGCTGAAAGGAGTGGAAGCTGAGGGCTGCAGTAAGTGATGGGGACCCTGTCTATTCTCTCAGTGCTCCTCAAAATAACTTAAAAGTAGAAGATAATGGAGGGAGGCAACATGGGGGAAACTCTTCTTTGCACGCTGGGTGTGTGTGTGGAGCGGGGCTCAGCCACGTGGATGAGAAAAGAGATGAGGACTGGAGAAAGGAGATGGAAAAGAGGAAGAAAGCAGGTGATGTTATAAGTCCAGTCCAGAATATTTCAGAAACACCTGATGAGGAGGGAAAAAGGAAGGAGGCTGGGAAGACCAAATGGTCTTGTGAGGGAGATGAGGGAGCAAGCAAAGTTTCTGTGCTGTAGGGGAGGGTATTCCAGTTTCTGCCTTAGCTTTCCTGTGACTGCTCTCTCCTCCCTCCACTCCACAGGGATGAAGACCTCTGGAACCTGTATACTGTTGTGTTTCTTAGCACTCTGCTTATTCCCAGCTGGTGAGTCCTTATGCCAGGGGGAGGATTTCTTTCCCACTCGGAGCCCCACAGAATTTCCTACACAGTCTAACGTGCAATGACCTAAGGAGAAATACAGAGACGTGTCAATGGGTAGTGAAGGTGGAAGGACTGAACAGGAAAGATTAGGTGGGTATAGGGCTGAAAGGAAAAAGTTAGAAACTGGAAACAGGTTCCCATCTGTGACACTCTCCAGTAAGTCCTGGGAGTCACAAGAGGCAAAGTCCACAGCCTCCATTGCAAGGGTGTTTAAGTAAACAAAACAGCCAGGTCAGTCTGAGAACAGAAGGTTAGGTGTGCTTTGTGCTTACTGCTGTACCACCTGTGTATGCATCATCTGCAGGACATTTCCCAGTGTTCCACAAAATTTGTTCTGTCATAGTTGTGACACATTTGTTGTCACTAACAATTCCTGCTGGAATGACCCCATTCCAGGACACTTAGCTGCTGGGAGGTTTTGTAGTTTTTGTACAGCTGTTTTGAGAAACCTAACCTCTGTAGTTCAGACCACTTTCTGTTACTTTGTTTTGTTGCTCCATGGTTTTGTTTGCTTGGAGCTACTTTGGCAAAAATTCAGGTGGGGTCAGATGTGTTTAAAACAAGAAGAGCACAAAACTCACAAAACAAGAGGATAGCATCAGATGCTATCATTGGAAGACTCAGGACAGGCAGTGAAATAAGATGAATTTCAGTAAATGGATAAAACTTTGCCCAGGAAAGACTGTGTGGGAGAGAGTTGACTACCTGACTACCTATCACATTTGAATCAGGTTATTCCAATACCTTCCCTGGTCCTCCCCTCATCCTGAATCCTGATTCTGCTGCAAATAGCACTTTTTCCTATAAAAGTGCACAGTAGACAATGTTATGTTTATGACTATGAAGCAGGGAGATGAGGCATTCAAGAGATGAGCTTGTGGGTAGCCTACAAAATTAAAGGCAGGGGGGAAGGCTGTGGTTTTTATGATGCATGATGCAGAGAGGTCTGAAAGGAATCTTTCTTACTTTTGTGTGTTTTGTTTTAGCAATTCTGTTTGGGTTTGTTTGTTTGTTTGTTTTAACTTGGAAAATAACAGAAATCACCAGCTGGTCTCTCACTGTTGCTTTTTGTTTGAGTTAAACTATAGATTTGACAAGTTAGGGTTGCAGTTTTAGACCTGAAGGATCAATTTAATGCAACTTGCGGAACAAAGTCAGTTGCTTATAAAACATACGTATTTGGTACCATAGCAAATAGAAGTTGAAGTGATTGAAAGTGGGATAAGAAAGTCACCTGTTTGTCTCCTCGCCTCATATGCAGAGATTTCATTCCACTTTATGTCCTGTTGTTTTAGAATTAGACCAGTTTTCTAATTAGCTTGTAGGGAGTTAAAAAAAAACCCCAAACTAGTAAAAGCTGACTTTTAAATGTTAGAAAGGAAAGGGGAGCCTCCCTGCCTTTTCTACATGTCGCTTCAAATCTAGTACTACTGGCTTCTGCAATGTTTCAGAATTTGTGTTCTTTTTGCATCAGAAACAAGTGAGAAAGTATCCAAGACCATTTACTTCTCTACTTGTTACAATTAAGAGATTAGCCAGAACAGAAAAAGTTTTGGGCGGCATTAAATTGTGCAATTAAGTTATTATACATGTCTGGCTCTCCCTGGGTTAATTGCCAGCGGCTGAGCTCTTGCTGGCAGCTGGGTGGGGAAGGGAATATCAGGGTCCAACAACTCGTGTAATGCTGCAAAGCAGGATTATGTAGGGGTCCCAAGAGTCCCTCTGTCTGCAGTCTGCAAGTAACTGTTCTTGGAATGTAGAAGAACTAAGGTACAACCTCCACAAGCTCCAGAGCTGATAGTTTTTACCCACACAGTGCTTCCATTAAGAGCAGAAAGCTAAAGGCTGAGTTCACAAGACGTAACAGAGTGTACTGTTTTTTGGACTGGTCATGCGCACATCCCTGTAGTGCCCCAGATCTGCAGCTTTTGCCTGCCAACTCCTTCCTTCATCGCACCCCAGCTATGCAGACATTTCCCTCCTCTGTGGCTGGCAGGAAATACTTTCCTATTCCTGGCTGCCATAGGAAGCAGCTCTCTCACCCTTTAAATTTGGATAAACAAGTAGTCTAGCCCAGTTTCAATTTCTTTTCTTCCACACAGCATGCACAGCCAAGCCTTCATCATTCCCTCTCTCCAGTGCACACAGGGGCTGAGAAGGGAAAGGTCATCTGCTCTATGCTCCATACTCAAGCAGGATGATGGACCAGATGATTATTTGCCTAAGGAGATACAAAACCTGCAGTCTGTTTCATATGGTACCAATTACTCATTCCCTGACCCCAAGCACATAATTTCCATTACTCAGTTTCCTCTTTTATAAAAAGAAGATAGGGATTTTGACCATCCTCCAGAACAGGGAAGCCACACAGATTTTTCTTCAAAGTGCATCAAACAGAGTTTCAGAAATGTGAAGTCTGGTAGTAGATCTGGAGGTATTTACTAACTTGTCCCTGTGCCTACCCGTTGACCCTGGTGGAAGCAGCAGGAATAGGATCAGAACCTGCTGTGTCCATGAGTCTTTAAACAACAAACCCAGCAGCAGTAGAGGCTGAGGCAGAGCAGAGGGCATTTCTCCCTTCAGCAGAGGGCAGTGGCGTCTCCTGGATAGATAAACGTCTCATAAAAATTTCACAAAGCCTGCAGACTATAGAAATCTCTGTCTTCCTTCACTCCCCTCTCTTCTTTTCTTGCAGACTGGGTTCCATGGATGGTCAATGGGCAAGAACCTGAAAGTGTAACTGGTAAGTACTACCGTCATGTTATGTGCTGAAGATTGCTTGTGCAACCCAGTTGTCCTGTGGAGTTACACAGGCCTGTTTATTAGCAAATACTTGTTTCTTTGCCTCTGACATTGTGAGCTTACTTTTCAGGGAAGATTGAATGAGCATTCCAAGACCTGCTAAATGTTGTGTGCTCTTTACAAATAGTTTGCTAGTGTAGGGGTCCTGAACACTTAGCTGAAGTGCACAAGTAGCATGGTGCTTTAGCAGTAGGCCACTGGCAAAGGATACTGAGTAGTCTTCATACTGGCTTTGTTGTTGGGGGGTGAATTGCTGTATCCCTCTGGACCTTTATCCATTTCTGTGACAAGGTAACATAAAATGAGTGTACATTTGCATCGTGCTTCATCACCCAGAAGAACCACAAGGGCCTGCTTTTTCTTCAAATTGTAGCCCCTGGCTAAGCCTTCAGACATCTCTCAGCTATGATCCTGTCACATAATAGATGGGGCTTTCCAGGAAACTACTGAAGAGCCCCAAGCATGTCCTCCCTTTCCTTCACTTTTTATCCCTCCATAACTACCCAAGCTTTGCCATCAGTTGCCTTTCAAAGAAATTCATCTGCTGATGAATTTCTGCAGTCAAGACTAAGTTTTCTTAGACTTCTCAAGACTTCTTCCCTGCTGTGGGTGCCTCATCTGTCTGTCCTACTGCTTCAGGAGCCATCAGCACCTTCATTTCAGACATCTTTCTTACACACCAAGATGCCTACCATGGCCATATCTGAGAAGTCAGAATACACATCCAGAATTCAGTAAGGGTTGATGCAACAGGCACTAAAAATCCAGTACCAGGACAGTCACTGAAAAAGGGGATGGATACTGGTGGGATGGGGGCACTGGGTTTGTTTATGTATTTACTGGATTGGATCCCACTCTTTCATGAGCCTGTGATGGCAGCCAAAGTAATTCAACCTGTCTGTGGCTGGCTGTGTAAAGGACCACAAAGTAAAGACAAGCTTTCTTAATGGCATTCTCTCTTTTCCAGGTGTTGTTACCTCCAGTTCTCTTCTCAGCAGCCCCGGTAAGCTCCAATCTCTTGGCATCTTTATGCTTCTTTTTCCCTTTTCATCAGTAATCCTGCCTACACAGACCCAGAAATTATGCATTATGCCCAGAAACTCCTCTTCCCACTTTTGACGTCTAGCAGTGTTCCTCTAGTGTTTATGGTTGTCTGGGAATCCTTTCTATGCTCCATGCAGGGTGGTGAATTTAGGATGACTTAATAGTCTGTTCTCCAAGGAAATGCCAATCCATCCTGGTGTACCAGGGTTCTCTGAAGATGTTTGCACTGCAGGAAGCCATGAAATTCCAAGCTCACACAGCCTTGGCTTCCAGAGAAGGTGGCAGGAGCAAAGAGACTAAGTGATTAGGGTGAGGAACTGGACAGGTTCAAACTGAGCAGCACTGGGACACAAGGTTGTGTGTGTGTCTGCTGGCAGGTAGCAGATGTGTTTGAGTGCTCGGGAGATAGAAGTGGCAAAAAGACCCCTCAAAGACAGTAGTAAAGCAAACTGAGCAATGCTGGGATGGGGAAGTGGAAATACTGTTTTTTAGTGCTGTCTTCTCTGCTATGCCTGCCGCTGTGTCACTGGGAGGCAGTAAAACGTCGGTGTAAGCTAGGGTAGATGGAGGACTTGGAAAATGAGCACTTACTTCACAGTGTGCCTCCTTAGAGCATGGAGATAGCCTCCAGGGAAGGACACAGAACTGGTAGAAATGTAGGCATTTACAACAATGGGCAATGGAGGAAAGGAGAGGCTCAAGAAGGAGCTTCTCCACTTTTTCCATACGGGTCTGGTTTCTAATCTGGTACCACTGGCATTGGGGATGGTGGGGCAATCTCTGAGGTAGGGAAGACCAGTCAAGGCAGGGAGAGGGAGAACACATCTGGTCGATCATATGGTTCAAAGAGAGGCAGCTATGCATGGCTGTTTTGGGGACGTGTGCTGTGTGTATAGGAGATCTTATCTCAGAATTGCATCTTGTTCTCCAGGACATCAGTTCCACAGTCTGTCCTCTGCCCTGACTCTGGTCATCAGCTGGCTAGAGTATTTATTTTGGGTCAAGCTGACGTGGGACAGCACTGGAAGAGAAAACTGGAAGCACAATATTGCACACATAAGATGTGTGATCTTCCTGAGTGGGATGGGAGGTGAAAGCAACTGTGTTCTGTGTATGAGGCCTGACAGTCTGTAGATAAGGCAGTGTCCAGACCAAACTGGTGGTGACTAACCTACATCTAGAGCTGAAAAGACTAAATGTGAAGCCTTTGCAGCAAACCTGGGCTTTGAAATGTTTATTATTGAGTGATCAAGAAGAAACTCTTCACAAAGGACGTGCAATTGGGACCTATTTTTGCTCTGCAGCATCCTATCAACTCTAGGACATCCAGCATATTTGCAGGGAAAGCCTGCAGTTACTCTGACAATCAGATCATAACAACATCGTGATCAGCACTGTCTGTGAACCAGATGTGGGATGGCTACTGGTCAGGAGTGGTGAGCCATTAGCAGAACTGTGGCAGGAGAGCCCAAAAGCTCAAATTAAAATCTTTCAGAACATCTTCTCTTTTTTCCAGCTGCAGCTGTTACACCACCTGTGGTTCTTCCTTCTGGAGAGTTTATTCTCAGTGCACAGTCCCTTGCCCCAGAATCCAACCTTCTCTGACTGCCTCTGAGTACAGCCTCAGCACCCAAAAGGCTCATTGTCCTTTGTGCTCATGTGTTTTGTCTATGCTTCTCACTGACATTGTGGCACATGAGCAGAAATAAAAGTCCTCTATAACTCACACCTGGCAGTCAGTTCTCTGAATTCCTTTCTAGTTTGCTACTGAATAAATTATAAAATGTATTGGTTTGCTGTGGTACAGATAGGTTATTTTATCAGATGGAATAACAAATCCTTTTGATCCTTTATCATGGACATTAAAGAACCAGAGGTCTTGGGGATGCTGTTTTTCAAAGGCGTCACTATTCCTTAGGAAAGAATAGTGTCTAGATAAATAGTAATTACAGCAACTAAATAAATTTACCTGACCTTTTGAATTTTCAGTCAAGATGTCCTTACAGTGTATTTCTGAACAGTAGTGGTAATGCTTTATGGGAAAGCTTGCGCAGATTTTTAGCTTTGTTGACTGAGTAGCTGGCACTAGATTCATACCGGAGTTGTACCTTCTCTTATGGTTTCATGTCAGTAACGATGAAATCTTTTCCCACATTAGAAGTTACAATGGAGGGCTCTTGAAAGAGCTTTCCAGGCATTTGTTTTGATTAACTTGATGTCTAGAAAGGTGTCATGGTAACTAACTAACTTTGCTACCCTCTGTCTTCCAGTTCAGTCTGACAGCGAAACTGCAACTGCTTCATCAGGTATATTTTCTTTGCTGCCTGCATCCCCTCCCAAACCCACTTTCACCCACCCCATTACCTCTCCAAGCAGGTGCTGGCCGAGCACTGAGCTTTGTCTCCTGGAAAATTGCTTGCCATTGTTTTTTGAGTTAGAAGTACTGAAGAATTATGGTAGTGGAAGCCGTAACCTTCTCCTGGGTGGCATGCCTGGGAAGGGAGGAACTGGCAGATCACCAGAACAGATACACTAGGTCAATATTGTGTCATTGTCAGTGGCCAATACCTGGCACTTCAGAATGAAATGCAAGAAAACCCCATCAAGTTAGATACAGAAAAGAAAGGAACTAGATTTTTGTCCTAAAATGTGCTATTGCAGATCTATCCGAAACACATCTCAAATATGCAACTACAATTTACATTTTGCTTAATTGTGTCTGTCCCCTTTATAGCATGTGCCTCCTGTATTCAGGATGACCAGGGAGCTTCTTTTGTATTTCACTCAGCCTTCCCTTAATTTTGTCTTATGAGGCAAGGGGATCAGAAATGTCTGCATTAGTTTCCTCCTCTCTAAACCATCCCCATTCCTCACAAGAGAGTGGACAGTAGAAGCTAGTGCCTTCCCTAGAAGCCTGGAGGACAGCACCTAGTGATGAAGTGGTATCTGTGCCAGAATGTGTCTAGCTGCCAATGGTGCTGGATTGCACCTGTGTTTGTGTGTGTGTTCCCAGATTGTCGTGAAGAAAAGTTCCCTTGCACGCGCCTGTACTCTGTTCACAAACCAGTAAAGCAGTGTATCAGCTACCTCTGTGTCACAAGGTAAGAAAACAGCAGTCCCAAGAAATACCTTAAAAACTCTCCATAAACAGTATGTCTCGTTCAGAAATTTTTTGAAGACTAGAGGTCTCTGGGAATCCTATCCCCAGAGTGTCCTTTTTTGTGTGATTATTTAAAACAGCACAATTACTATTATCTGTGTAGCACTAAGGAACTGTAATGTGCCCTATACTGTAATTCATATTTAAGGTATTAGGCCATTTATAGGACCATGAAGGTAATCAGTGGGATGGAGCACCTCTCCTGCAAAGACAGGCTGAGAGAGATGGGGTTGTTCAGCCTGGAGAAGAGAAGACTTCAAGGAGACTTTGTTGCGGTCTTCCAGTACCTAAAGGGAGTTTATAAAAAAGAGGAGGAGCAGCTTCTTCCATGGGCAAATGGTGATAGGACAATAGGGAATGGTTTTAAACTAAAAGAGAAGGGATTTAGATTAGATGTTAGAGAGACATTCTTTACTCAGAGAGGGGTGAGACACAGAAACAGATTACCCAGAGAAGCTGTGGATGTCCAGTGCCTGGAAGTGTTCAAGACCAGGCTGGGTGGGTCTTTGAGCAACGTGATCTAGTGTAAGGTGTCCCTGCCCATGACAGTGTGTTGGAACATGATGATCTTTAAAGTCCCTTCTAAACCAAACCTTTATATGATTCTGAGATTGCTTTGCTATTGATGGCAACCTTAATCTAGCCTAACTAATCATAAAAAATTAGGACTTGCCTCCTCATCAGTGAATATGTATGTTTATTGTCTGTATTCCTTTTAACTTTCTTTGGGTCCTTGTGCCTTTTGCTGCTGATCCTGGTGATCTCTCAGTGTCCGTCGCATGTACATAATAAACAAGGAGGTGTGCTCGCGCATTGTCTGCAAGGAGAATGAGGTCATGCAAGGTGAGTGATATCATAAGCTAGCCTAGAAGAACAGCTTCAGCCATCTGATAGTCTCCAAGCTAACTAGCTAACAAGTTAGCTTGGACCCCCTTCCTTATGTAGTAGTTTCCCTGGACTTCATTTGAAGGAGCTCTAATTCAATGCATTCTCGGATCCAGTACACATGCCATGACAAAAAAACTGGAAAGTAGATATTGTACTACCAAGAAGTATGATAACTCTGCATTCCTTGGTCTTGATTATGCTCTACTAGCCCCAGACACACCCCAACTCAAAGTTATATTCCTTTGAGGTTAAAGAGTAAATCTCAGTATTTCTGTTCACGAATAGAGACAGGATCCAGTCTAGATTTTTATGTGGTCTTTGTTGCAGCAAAATACAAGTGGTTTTAACATGTATTGTACATGAGTAAAGCCAGAAGGAAATTCTTAAAAGCCTAAGGACTTGTTTCACCTGCCTCATGTATATGAGGATTCAGCAGTTTCAACAGTTTCTGTAGACACAGTGAAGGATGTACTTCTGGCTGTTCTGGTGGTGAAGAATTTGAAGGAAGCTTTGATTATCTGTCATCCTGTGTGTGTCTGCTATGTCTTCAGATGAGATCTGTCGCCAGCTGGCTGGCCTTCCTCCTCGACGTCTCCGCCGATCTGGGCAACCCCTGCCTCTCCCTTGCAGACAGCTCCTGGAGCAGCAGCATGGAAGGCCTGATGCTCTGTGAGCTATCAACAGCAGGAGAAGAAAGGGAAGGGAGAGAAGAGAAATCATCATCTGCTACCTACAGCCCAAGACCAGCACTTCATATTTGTGACTCCCCCACTATTTTCTTGCTTCTATGCCTTCCCCTACATCCACTTCTTCAGGTGCTGCAGTACACAGAGTACTCTGCTAGTCTGTTGTGGTGGCTGTTGTCATCTGTTGCTGAGGATACGAGATGCTCCCTCTTTTCCTCTCACACTCTGTCTGGCAGGCCATGAGCTGCTTATTTCCCAGAGGTCCTTATAAATGTGCTGCATCTTCTCTTGCTTTGTCCCTGGAGGGATACAGAAATGGGGACAGGATGTAGTCCTCTCCAATGGTACAGATGCCCTAAGCTGCATTTCATGTGAAGGAGTACAAACTTTTATGGCCTGGGACTCCTGCCCTAGATTAATTGCGTGGCATCAGTATGAGCTCAGATATTGTTAGTTAGCCTGAGCCTCTCTGATTCTCCTGAGCCACTGGGTTTGTTCAGTGATAGCACAATCTTCTCCTTGTGTCTGCTGGCATCAGAGAAGTGACAGACATGTGAGATGATCTGTCCTGAATGCAAGGTAACCCTCATTGTCCCTGGATGGCAACAGATCATTTATAAATCCCTCTGGGAAGTTCTTTGTCCCAAGCCCATTGCCTCCCTCACACACATCTGCTACCAAAAGGAAGAATTCCAGATTTAGTATGGCATTATATTTTTCTCAAGAGGATTACGTTGGAATAGAGTGCTGCCTCTTACACTCCCTCCTCTCCTCTCCCCTATTCTTGGCCCTCCCTTCCCACTGAAGACATCTCTTGATGTCCATTACAGGCAAGTTCCAAGGAGCAGTAACTAAGGCTGCCTCCACTCCTAAGCCCGTGAAGAACCTGTGTGTCCTGACAGTACTGGGAACTTGCAATGAATTAGCTTGTCCTGGTATCTTGTCTTGATCTGGCTACCTCCACACTCTCCAGTTGCTGAGCCTGCTTTCAATATCTCCAGTTGCGTTCCTACCTCCTGGCCTGAAGCTTCTGCACAAAGCAGAAAGGAGTCACAAATTGGAATTAGATGTGGGAGAAGAAACCCTGGTTATCTGGGACCTGGGATTTTCCTGCAGGTTCTCTGACTGTGCTGACCTGCACAGAGTCAGGTGCTGATGGGGAAGGTAAACATATCTACAGGTATAAGATATGTTATGCTTACTAGAGGCAGGCCAGCCTGGGGGGAAGATTTACTCTGGTAGCACTGGATGTCTGGTCTGCTCAAGAACTTTGTTTTACAGATATATGGGGAACATTTCCAGGTACATGCACGGTTTTCATGAGGACGGTGGGTAGGGTAAGTGGGGAAGAGCAGTCTGAAGTGTATTGATTATTCTGTGTGATTCTCAGTGGCATGATTCTGTGGGGCACTGGAGCACTGCAGCAGATCAGCAAGACCCTGTCTCTGTGATCTCTATGTTGTTCTCAACTAATAGAGAGCCAGTTCACAAGATTAGGCATTCACCCCTGTCACCTAAAATATGCTGCTGCTGAACAGAGTACCGTTCAGCCTTGCAGGGGCACTGCTCTGCTGCACAGAGCCAGGGTCATACTATATCAGGGACAGTTTGCTGCACAGAGGCAGATGTCTCTGAGAAAAAGAGCAAAACAAGTAATGTAGGACCATCTCACCAGGACTAGGATTTCTCCTGTATGCATCAATAAGCTGGTTCCATCCTCTGTGTAGAGGAAGACACCCATGACAGAGAGATTTGTTCCATATGAGGTCAAAGTTGGCCATAAATGGGCTAAATCTCTCTGTATTAAATCAGTACACAGGAGAAAGGATTCTAAGTTATGCAGTGACTGGAATTTCATCCTATACATGGGGACATTGCACCCCTATACAGAGGATGATCCTCCTCTTCAGTAGTCTAGGCTCTGGAGAATAGGTATGTCTTTGTGCTAAGAGAGTGCACATTTCGTTAGAGAGAAGGGTGCTAAGAGCTTGGTCTCAAAGACATTCAAGGCTCTGGCAGCCACTGACTTCCATGCTGAGATACCCGTGAAAATTGCCTGTGTGGAGGAATGTAGGATGGAGATGAGATGTTAGAGGGACATCTTGGAAATTGGACTAGGCCAAGTCTCCACGCTGTATTTAGAGTTGAATTTAAGTTGATTAGATACTTAACTATGTAACATAGCTCCTGTACAGCATATAGAAATGCAACATTCATACAGTTTGGGAAGTGGTTAGAAGCCTTTATATTGCTTGCTTTCAGCAGGGTCAGGAAGACGTGCTCCTGTCCAGAAGAACACTGTTTTAATGCTAGAATCTATATAATGCATATTAAAAGAAAATCTATTTCCTGTTATTCTTGGCAACTCTCATGTGTTTTGGTTTATTTGTCTCTTGCTGTATTTCCTCCAGATTTGTGGAAAACTTGATTCCAGCCCAAATCTGTCATTTGGACCTTTTTTACTCCCTGCTAGCATAGTCCTCTGCTGTCACCCTCCCTTCACTCATGAATCACAGGTCTTTGAGGGAAGTCATTATTTTTTCTAGAGAAACATAGAATTTTCTCCAGCACTTTTTTTTTTCCCAGTGGATAGCTGTACTAGTTTTTCCTGACAGTTGGTAGCTGCTGAACCTAGGGATAACTCCTCCCAGCCCACAAAATTTGTGCTGACAACACATCTTTTCACTTTGCATGTGCCATGACTTTCTGGTCGAGCATTAACGTCTCCAAGTAAAATGGTAAGATGACTGAAATAAGAGAAGAGCTGTGATAAATATCACATAAGCAAAGAAGAATTTTTTCACTGCAGCCATTTAACTCAATAATGGGGAAATTACACATCTAGGTCAAAAGGATTAGAAAAAATTCTCTTTCATTGATTTTTTGACTTTTTCATAGATTCATCGGGCACTGACTGTACATCATACTTTGGCTGAAAAGATAAAGCACTCAGAGTTTGGGCCAGTCTAGGCAGGGTCTTCATGTGCAAGCAGTGAGATCTGTATTTAGATGGCATTTCTAGAACAAAAGTGGCTGTGGCCCAAATTACCCATTAAAGTGCCTCTGACAGTGTCCCATAGATCTTCAGGACTAAACCACACAATGCAGCTTATTGCACAATGTTATTCCCTAGAATCAATGGCCCTGGGCTGATGCTGCGGTGTCCCAGTCTTGGACTGTTATAATGGAGACAGCCTCAGCACCAATGACTGTAGGCACTGTTCCCACCTACACAGGCCAGACCCTGCTCTGCCCCATGAGCTCTTGGCCTTTGCAGTGTCTCTCTGCTGGCACCTTCCACTGGCTGTGCGTGCCATCAACTTTTTGCGATTCAGTTTGTTCTTCCCTTTTCTTACAGTACTGGAGTCAGCAGACACAGTGTCCTCATTAGTACTTGTCCCATACACAGATTTACCTTCCCTGCCATTCCAACCTGAATTCCCATGGTTGCTGGTCTCTGGACAGAGCCTTCTTTTGTAAGCCAGGGAAGTACTTTGCATATAGTTCCATCTGAGTCTGCTGCTCATGCAGTTGGGCTAGCCACAAAGAAAGCTGTCAGAGCAGGTTTTAGAAGCACGATCCTGCATCTGTGGCTGATTTTCATAAATTCTTCTCACCTGGAGTGGCAGTCAGATGCCCTGTGGTCACTTCCGACCCAGTGGTTGTTACTACTTCTTTTGCTGTCACGGCTCCCCAGTACCAACTAGTGTTGCCAGTTTGAAAGCTGCTGTTTCAAGGCCAGGGTTCTGTTGCTCATCCCCTGTTGGAAGCAGCTGCCATGTCACCTCGAAGCTCCGTGTTGCCTGAATCTTGTCCTCAAGAATGCACAGCATGAACAAGATGTGTTGACATCAGGCGTCTTAGCTTGGAGAGATCCCTTAAGAGCATGCTACTGTCTGGGGAGTGTGGGCTTGTCCTTCACAGAGGGGACTGGTACTTGCAGCCTATCCTGAAAAACCACCTCTGTCAGACAAAGAATAGCTGGGTTGAAACAAAAAGTGACTTTGAAATTGGATTTTCAAACAAACAAACAAATAAAATTGGTGTTCCTCCCCCCAGATTTTATAGGTACACAATTCTATCATTGACTCCTGGTACCACATGGCTTGACATGGTTTGACACTGTACCTTTGTCCAGCTGTGAACAGCCCCTTGACTGGGCCACAGGAAGTCTGAATTCCATTTCTGAATCTCTTCACCACCTGCTCTCTGATCTTTGGAATATTGCTCCTTTCTCTCTGTTCCCTGCTGTCCCTAGCCCCTGTAATGCAGCAAGTTGGAACAAACTCCTACAAAATAGAGAGCTGGATTTTAGTCCATTAAAAAAGTTATAAAAAAACCTGTGTGAAATATCGCAAGGGTATTTGATTGTCTATTTTTGCTATTAATGTAATTTTTTTTCAAATAAAGACATTTTCAATAATATAAATTATATCAGTTAAAATGCAAGGTGCATGCACTTGTTGCTACTATGCTGAAGTATATAAAAAAGTGAATTGGTGAAAGACATTAAATTCATTTAATGAATAAGTTATCTATCAGAATGCTGTTTGGGACATTTTACTAAGATTGCAGTTTCCATACAAATACAGCCTGTCACAAATTAGACATTAACAAAAAGATGTAATAGAGAAACATGTAATTCAATGTGTCTAACTAGTAAGTAATGTCAGATGTCACCTGCTTAAATATAAGAATAAATGTACATGAAGCTGCGCATTCTTTAAAATAAATGTAGATAGTGAGATAGTACAACTTTCCAGTTAGAATCATAGATAAAATTGCATTGACAGCACACAGAGCTAACTTCAAAGGTAATCAGAGCCTTGTCCAGGTGAATTTTGAAAAAGTCAGCAAGGATGGAGCTCCAGTGCTGCACCATGCTTAAGATGGGGAAATAGTTTCCTGATGTCAGATCAGAAATTTCCTTATTGCAGCTTTCATCGGTTGCCTCTGTTCTTTTTGCTGTGCCTCTCTGAGCAAACTCTATCTCCCCTACAATCCTGCTGCAGACATTTGAAGAAAATAGAAAGAAAACCTGAGTTATATTGCAAAGCAAAGCATTTAAATTATTAAAATCATTAAAATTAATTCTTTTCCTTTGGGGAGACTGTGTTAAAAACACAAAACATTACAAAAATCCATTGTTCAATTAAAGGGTTTGCAGTCTGTGTCCCTGCAGCAGGTCACTTTTTCTGTGCTCATAGAGCATCTACTTCTTGTGCACTACTTTCTCACCCTGAGGTCACTTTCGATTTCTCTGCCTTGGGTTTGGTAGCTGTGGGTTTCACTGTTTTGCCCTTAGCTGGATCTTTGCCTCTTTTGGTCTGTCGCTTTTCATATTCTGTAGCTCTTGGTTGCTTTCTTGGTCATGGTGGCTGCCGGTTTCTTGGCTTTCCTTGGAACTTGCTTCATAGCCACAGACAATCAGGGCTTCTTGGCAGTGCTGGTCAAGGGCCAGGTGGTTCTTGGCCTTTGATGCCTTCTTGGCACCATCCTCTTGGCTTGTGGAGTTTAAAGGAGCTAAAAGTACCAAGTCTTCCTATGCTGCTTTTGTCCAGGCTCTTAAGCCCCAGCCTGGTGCAGCTGTTGTCCTTTACTACGCAGACTTCAGATCCTTTTCCAAGTGGTGAGAGAAAGTTCTTCTGTGCCTCTGGCAAACAATCATTGCCCTCATAAGTCATCCCAGCTGGAAACTGGGGCCTTGCAGGTTTTGGATACTCCCGCCACCGTCTCTGGCATCTTAGGCAATATCTCAGAGGCTGGAGCAGCTGTGGCATGTGCAGCATGATAGCCAGCACAGCCTTCTAGTGTGATGTTTTGAATAAGATTTTGGTTTCATACTGAGGAACAAGTCAGCATGACACTTCTTGTGTTGGATGCCTCCTACCAACAGAGCCTTTCCATGCTGAAGGCATTCCTGTGGGACTCTCTGCTCAGACTGCTCCCTCACAGCACCAAAGTCAGATGGTATTAAAGAATGCACCCACTAGAAAACACATCTCACTATGTGCCTTCTCTGGTATCAAATAGCACAGATCAGCTGGCACAAGGTGCATTGCGCACTATCATGGATTAACAAATAAAACTTGTTTTCTTCCACGGCCTACACTTAGCTTCCAGGCTGGTCTTTGATGTGGAGGAAGGGTTCAAAAGAGTTTATTTTCTGCCTGGTGCAGTGGAAACCTAGTCGTTCCTGAGACTCTCCATGCTGTGGTGACAATTTTCTCATCAGCTCTGCCTTGATCCCTGCACTGTCATCACGCACCATGTCTCTTGGCTTTCATTGTCCACCAGCTGCTATCTTTGGTTCTGCTTAGGAAAGGCATCTGAACTCTGCCTCTTTGCCAATTTTGTTCCCCAAGAGCCCCCAGGGCCACTGCTTCAGGGTAGATTTTAACCTTTCCAATCTGTGAGCTTTTTTAATTTTGTCACTAGTTTTCCTAATGGAGATGGGACCAAGCTAGCCACCTTAAAGTAAATGTGGCTGTGTCCTACCCTACCTGGACTTGCACAGAAATGATAGAACAGATAAGTGGACCTGATGTCCCCTCATTGAACACAGACTGGGCAAAGAAAAATTAACCGGCTGTGAATGTGAATGGAAGAACTATTTTAGTGAGATACAGTTGGTTTGGGGCCACATCTGAGTGGGAAGCAGAAGCAATGCCACAACCAATGGGCACCAATGAATTAAAATTTCTGATAATAATTCATAATCAATTGTTTCCCTGGGTATTTTTTTCCTCTTAAAATTCTTCCTCTTCTTTCTCTTCTCTGCCTTGTAGGAGCTTCAACCAGCCTTTTCATCCAAGCAGAACCCTTGCTTTTGGCTGGAACATGGCCGGGTATCTTTAAACCCTCTGAAATTAGCTGGGAAGGTCTGAGATTCTTGGATACCCTCTCCTGCTTGGGCAGCTAGCTCAAGCGTGTCACAACTCTGACCTCCCTGCTTGCAACAGAAACTTGCCTCTCACATGCTCATGGCTAAAGAAATAACTGATGCTAATAGTCAGCACAGCCAGGCATGGAAACGCACTAGCAAGGAAGGAGGACAGCAGAGATATCACAGCAAAGGAGGAGATTCCTATTGCATGACAAGACTCGCTCTTTGCCCTCTTCTCCCTCATTTCATTGGCCTCAGGATGGGTATTCCGTTCAACTCCCTATTGCCAAGTGTGCTGGGCCTCCCAGAAGAGGATTAGACTGTCAGAGGCAAACACTTTGCCCTTAAGGAGTAGAGGTTAGTGGTGGTGTGCCACAAGCCTTCTGGATATGGTCGGTGATACATGAGAGCACAGCAGCAACTCTGAGGGGAGGAAGACAAGAAGTAGCAAGGCTATCTCGAATCTTCTGCAAATGCTTGCTTTGTTGATAAGAAAACTCTAAGATGCTAGAGCACTGCTCATGAGGACTTCCAGTCACGGAAATCTTGTGCAACTGCAGAGCATTCAACACAGGACTGCCAGCCAAGGATCTTGCAATATGCTGTGCTTTAGTGAACTCCCAAGCACTTCCAGCCTCTCCAACAAAGTACTTCTCCAAAGACAGTAGGGAAATTAAAATCAAGATTTACCACCCAAGCCCCAGGTGCAAGCTCTTTTTTTCACTGAGTAGCACGAGCTGCAGCACTGCACAAACAGGCGCTAATCACAGGCAACACTGGTTTGCAAAACCATAACCACAGCTAGGAGGTGAGTCTCATTGTGAAAAAATGCAGTGCAAAACTGAATTTCTCCCTGTGGCTAGCAGATGATTGCAGAGATATGGAGCCAGTGACTTCCATTAAGAAGGAGGAAGATGTGATTTGGAGTAGGGTCTGGGGGTGCCCAGGCCATGGGACTGAACTGTGAGAGAACGGAGTAACACTGGAAGGGAGCCTGCAGCTCTCTGTGCACAAAGAGGGTGTTCTCCTGGTCTGTGCAGCATGGAGTCAGAAGGCAAATCAGATGGGCAGGACACAGAGGCTGAAGGTGCAGGCACTGCTATGGGAAGCAGCAAGGCACAAGCAGCTCTGGTGGGTACTTTTCCCCCCTGGCTCTCAGTAAGGGGAAGACACATTCCGCTTTGATTGTAGTCTGTTTTTCTTAGTGTACATGAGATAAGCTGCCAACCAGGTCACAGCCTCAAGCTAGAGAAGGCACCAGAGAACATTAGCATAAGTGTGTGGGACTTTGGTCACATTTCTTACCTGCATTTATGGTGGGCAAACCATTCACTAGATCTCAAACTCCTCAACCCAATCCAGCTCCTTTCCTCCCTTCCTGCTGGTGATCTCAGTATTGTCAGTCTTTGGTAGCAAGGGCTGGAAGTGCTGTGGCCTAGAGACATGGTGGAGGGCATGGAGAGAAAAAAATTATGGGGTCACAGAGACAGGGTTAAGGATCATTAGTTCCTATAAGGAGCCTTAGGCTGGGCTGACAGAGCGATGCAGGACAGGAATGAGAAGCACTCACGGGGCTGCGGTTGAAAAATGTATACTCAATTCTATAGTTTCACTCTAATTTGCCTCATCCCGCAGCATCAAAACAAGTTCAACAGAGGAACAAAATTAAACTGTGAGTCAAGTCTCCAGGTAAAGGTTTTGCAGTGCAAGCCTGGAAAGCCAAGTTACTAGTAAAACACAAAATAATGTGTAATCTTAGCACACACTCAGCAACCAGATGCCCTCAATTCTGCATCAGTGGCATCATTGACAATCCTGCAGCATGCAGCAGTACACTGTGCAGGGGTACAAGTTTCATAAGCCCTGCACCTGCCAGTGGCACTCCCACACATCCTGAACTCCTGCCTTCTCTCTTTCCCACTTTCTTCTCATAACCTGGGATCCCTGCTTTCGTCTAACTTACATGCAGCCTCAGTGACACTCCACAGTGCTTCAGCTTTGCATCTGCAAACCCCATCCCCACACTGTGCCTTTGTGGTGACGTCTACCTCCACCACATCCCAACAACTTCCATATATCTCTGTGGTGCTGTGTATTCCAAATCACAAGTCAGTGCTTTGTCATGCAACTGCTGAAGCCTTCTCCCCCCACCCCGGGCATGGATTCCACATCTGCATCACAGGATGAGTTGGCAGCTCGAGGGACAAGGTCCTCTGCCCCATGTTCTAGACAGCAAGCTGCCTCTAGCAAGTGTGGAGGGGCTTTTTGCACCCGGGACTGAAGCAATGGGAATGGTGTGCCCTGGGACAGGCGTCTGAGCAAGTGTGGTACTTACATACTGGGTCTGTTGTTCAAAATAGGGTAATGAACCTTTGTGGAGTGCACGCAGTTTAATGTACATATAATAAATAACCAATGTGCCTAACTGTAAAGAGCTCTACTATTCCCCTGCTCGAGGTCTCTGTGCAAGTCGGTGTCCGTGGTGCATCAGCACTTGTTGAGCAGAGAAAGTTTTTCTGCTTGAGGTTTTTGCTTGAGGCGAGGGGAAGCAGGTGTCTGCATTTCTTGTGTTCCGTGTAAAACCAACCAACTGGTGTTATCGGCGCTAGTTTCAAAAGGCGATTTCTGAGCAAAGGGTGAATGGAAAAATAAAATATGTATTTATAATGATACACACCAGCACATGACTTCCTGTTGACTAAACAAGCAACCTCTCCTCTGCTTTGGGTCTCTATAATTACTTTTATTTATTCACTGCATTTTTGCTCTCTAATTTCTTAGCAGTTTGCTTTCTGAATCTTTCATTAAAGTAATGGTGATATTCTTCCTCCCCCTTTACATCTGACCATTGCTCTTCAGCCTGCTGTTATTTCTCTATTCTCACTCCAAGAGGAATAAAGGGAATAAAGCCCTAAGCACAAGAAACCTGAAGGAATGCTTGATCCTGATAAGCTGGAGCAGTGTCTCTTGCTAGATAACACTCCAAATACAGCCGGACAGGGATAGTTTCTAGCCCTCCCTGTTAGCCTTTATCTGACCCGGACTTTGATCCAAAATAGTGATGGAGTCATCTTCAGTAAAACTGTTTTTCTCGCTCACCTCCAGTTCCTTCTAGCTCCCAACTAAAAGTGCCTCAGTATATGTTAAAAATTTGGCAATTTACAGCTAGGGAGGAAGCTGGACTAGCAACTAGATCAGGCATCAGCAACCTCCCCATGGTTTGCCAAACTACTTTTTTTTTTTTTTTAACCAGAGAATAGATAACATCTGCTAATGAGCAGGAACTTGCCTTGGCAATAAAGTCCAGCTCTGCCTTTAGGCAGAACTGCACAGGAAATGACCCCCTGGACTTGTTAGAAGACACTGAAACACATCCACACCAGTACGTTTCTGCTCTGGGGATGAGAGCTAGAGACAGAGTACCACTGACTTTGTGCACTTGCACCTTCCAAGTGAGGGGAGTTGCTAGTGTAGATGAAGGGTATTAGAAAGCCTACAGCAGTATTTAGACTTGAGAGCCTGACAGAGGGTAACATAAATATAGTTCGTCTGTTTGGTCATCTGTTCTTTCTTTTTTATCTCTGTGGAGAGCAAAGAAATTCTCAAAATTGAAGGAAAAAAGCATGTCTTAAACATGGAAGAATGAATTTCACTTACAGGCAGCAGCAGAGAAAGAATTCATTTAAACGTTTTATGAGACTTGATGTGTTAAAACTTTGAGTTTAATTTACTAAATTAAAATTTTAATTTACGGGGAAGACCAGGCTGGTCATGAAGATATTTTTTACTTCCCTCAGAACAGAAAATATGATGTAGAATTTTCTGCAATATTTTGGTTATGAAAATTGGGAGCCAGCACAAGAACAGAGCTGAAGTTACCTTAATTCATTGGATGAGACACAAACAGTTGTGATTTCTAAGAAGCAGATTTCCCAGGGTGTGTTGCCTTTTTTTTTTCTCTTCCCTTTTTTTTGATATCCTGTGTAACAAATGTCCTCTTTGCCTTATTAAAAGAAAATCTAGTATTAAAGTGTGCTGTGTTGGCCTGTCCTAGGAGATTTGTCACAAGGTGCTACTATGGTAAAGGCTGAAAGGCAACAGCTGTTTCATTAGCAAGAATGTCCACTCAGACTCGCTTAAGTAGGACAGGGATTGTCAAGGGTGGCAGGCTCTTCTAGCTTAGGTCAAACACTAGGAGCCAGATTCTCAAACAGGAGCTTGAGACCACAGCCCTTGAGACCAATACAGCTGCCAAAATGTGGGTTTGTTGAGTGTGTGTCCTACCCAGGCATTTCCCAAGGAGTCAGCCAGCCTATGCCTGGACCTTCCCGGAGTGCTTCTCCTATTCCTGAAGTGTACCATGCCTGCCAATCTCAAAGGCAAGTACTCTCCAAGTGCTGGGCTAGAGAGTCTGCTCTGTTCTGGCAACTCATCTTTCCTTTTCATGTTTTTGCATATACTGGTTTCACAAAGCCTTAGTATGCCGAAAACCAGTAAAATTAATAAGGAAAGTAAATCAAGCAGAGAAAAAACGAAGAACTACCCTAGCGTGAGGTAAACAAAAGCCCTGTTTCTCAGCCGTGCCCCACTTGAGGTAGAAACAAAGCAGAATGTCCCCTGGCTGCCCTCTCGACACCCCGCCCAGCCAAAGCCAGCACCCCATTCCTTGGCTGTCCTTCAGCCCTGCAGAGGGGATGGATGCCAGGGTAGGAGCAGAGCCCGGGTGGCAGAGAGTGGTGTTGGCAGGGCAAAGCGTGGGCATCCTCAGTGTGACCCCAGCCATGACAACGCACAACCGCACGCCTGCTGAGTGCAGCTGTCAGTCAGAGGGTTCTGGCAGTCACCCTGCTGCTGGCAGATCTCTGGGCCAGTGCCAGTACCACCTGGAACAGCAGGATCAGGCCCACAGTTATTTCCCACTGGTACAGCTTAGCAATGCAGGTTCGTCACTGCTCCTGGTGTGTTGTCACAGCTCGGATACTCCTGGCTGTGCTCAGGTGCCCAAAGTGGGGCCAGGTACTCCCCATCAGACCTCGGGAGCTGGGTCTTTCTTACTCTCATCTTCAGGTTCGGTGTTGCCCCACACTGCCAAGCAGCTGCCAGGCTTTTCAGGGGGTCACAGAGAAGGGGAGAAAACCTGTCAACAATTCGGTGTTCCTGATGTCCTTCCAGTTGGGTGCTTGCAGGGCACTGCACAGAGCTGTCTCTGTGGTGGAGCAGGACAGGCTCATCACCTTCAGTGCACAGCTGCGTGATGTGAAGCCTGGAGGGATAGTGTGGTTTTGCCCACATTCACAGTATTGGTACGCAAACTCTCAGGCCCCCTTCTAACCACTAGACAATGTTTCCTGCCTTGTTATGCTATTGATATTATTTCAGAATAATTTTGCAGGCAGGAGGGCCCAGGGGGGAGTGCACTGGGGATGGGAACCAATGGGTGCTGAGCATCATTCAGAACTGATGCCCCTTTGCATCTCAACACTTTGCTCTTCAGCTCCTGCAACTCCAGAGACCTTTCTAACTCCTCCCTCCACCCCACCCCGATCAAAGCAGGCAAGGGGGTAGATAGGGAGGGTGAATGGGGAGGGGACACACAGACCAGTCCACATTTCTGGAGACATCAGGTCAGAGGGCTGCACAGACAGAGCCTGCAAGACAACCTCCCTGTATTCCCACCACCTGAGGGAGACCCTGGCAGTCATGGACAGGTAAAATGAGTGCCTCTAGTTTCCAGCCTATGTAAGACGTGAGGGTCTTTCTGTTAGAATTATCTTGCTTTCCGCTTGGTGCTCACCATCCCCTTTTCTTTCCCCATCTGACTCATTGACCTAACTCCCTGCCCCATCCTGCTCTTGCACCTCGCATCTCTGTGTCTCTGTTGTCCTTTCTCTTTGACTCTGCCACCTGTACTCTTTTCCCTTTCTGTCATTTCTTTCTTGTGGCTATTCTCTATTCCGTTCATTGTTTTTCTTTTCTAGAAACAAAGAATGATAACAGAAGGATGGTCAGATGCTATATGCAGCTTAAGCATCTCAGTCCTCTACTTGCACTGCAATTACTCTGTGAGCTAATCACTCTCCACAACTGCACACTATTCACACATTCAGGGATTTTCACTCTGTTTTTATGAATCTTTATTTGAGGAAATACCTGTTCAGTCTGCTTCTTCATTGCCCAGGTATAATCACAGCTCCTGCATCCTTGCTCCTTTCCCTTGAGCTACGCTATAGCCACAGGAGTTGCATGTGTATCCAGCAGTTTATACCTAACTGCACATCTCCTCAGGTGCTCCCCACATCATCTATTCATTCATTATTCTTCTTGTATCAGTCATATTCTAAAATCCTGCCTCGCAAAAAAACCCTAGGACAGTGAACTCCAGAGGAAAGGGAGAAAAAGAACTGATGTTGATGCATATTTCCAGTTGAACAGATCTCTTCCATAATTCAAAATTGTCTTCACTTGGTTCTGAAAAATAACCTAAGTAATCATAATTTTTTTTTTTTGTGGTTTGGTGTCATTTCTTGTTCTTCACCCTTATTTGCATCCACATGTTGCTCTGCAGGGGCAAAACCATTGAATAGAAGAAGAATCAGAAAAATTCTGAAGGCAAATGGTTTTGAACAGAACTTTACAAAAAAAAAAAAAAAGAGGAAAGGGAAAGCCTGTTTTTGATGTGATGTAAAACATTTTTCCGTGCAGGTTTTAATGAAACACCAACATCATTGTAATTGTTTTTCAACTGGCTTACATATTTCTTCAGCAAGCAATGACATTGTGCATAGTGCCTCTGCTCTATTTTCTGCAGTTGTGGCACACCCCAGGTAAGATCTTTGCAAGCCTCTGACCTGTCACACCTGCTCATTTCCTGTGCAATTGTCTGGGCTATCCTTTCTGGCCAACCTGAGTATCTATCACCGCAGAACAGGTGTCCCCTCTCCCACACCCCTGTTATGGGTGACAGTCTGCTCCGCATCCCTGGAATAGCATACATCTAAGAGGTAGAAGCCTGAGGAGAACCACTGGTTGGCAATTTTGTGAGGACACCTAAATGTGTGTATGTGTGTTTTAGGGAATATATACACATGTTCATTCATAAGTGTTTGTACGAAGGCAGGGAAATCAGGTGAAACAAAGGTGATAGGGAGTGGATTGGCTCAAAGTGTGAGAAAGATGGTGAAGAACATACGGTGGCTATGGGAAACACACACCCAACACGAACTGCCAGGGAAAGGGGAGATGAAATGGAGTGGAATCAGTTTGTGCTTTACTCCTGACACAACCTTCAAACCCAAGAGAGTAGGACTGCAGCAGTGCTTATAGGCCAGACCTCCAAGAACTGCCTCAGACTATTGTTGGGCTGAATGAAATGCTTAATCAGGATGCTTTGCCCTCTTGAGTGTGTGCAGGGCTCTGCAGAGCCTTGTCTTCTCTATGGACTTTCTCCTAACAAGGAGACATGCTTCCATGTGATCTGCTTCTCCAGGAGCATGTCTGTATAAAGAGTGGCGTAATAAAATATGGGAGTGCTTGCTCTTTCTGTGTGAGCAGGACAGGTTTTTTTGCACTGCAGGCTGAGGGTGACATGGCAGGAAAGAGGATGTGTGCGGGCCTCTTGCCTATCTGTGGGACAATCAGGGTAGCAGGGGTGCCTGAGGAAAGACTGTGTGTCTGATGTTGGGTGAGGTGCAATAGGGAATGTTACAGGAGAGCAAAGCACATGCAGTAGGTAACAAAAGGCAAGAGGATGTGCATGATGCTATGAATGAGCACCTGTGATGCAGTGTGAGGGTGGACAAGGGACAGAAGCTCCTGGAGAAGCAGAGAGGATGCCTGTTAGTTGGAGATTAAGTGCTCTTCAGTGCTCAAATTTTATGGTGACCTTGGCAAACTGATGAAAGATGTGCATAAATGTGCTTAGACTCTCAAATTTAAATCAGTTTTAAATTCCTCAGAAACCCAAAGTCCCCTTTTCTACACCTCACTGGAGACCTCCCAGAAAACCCAGCTGCATTTCTTAAACTTGCCCCATCTCCCTACTGAACATCAGCTTATAAGAGGGAAAAGATGACAAAGGATGTAATTATTTTTAACCTGTTCACTTCTGTTTTGAATTGCTGCGGGGGAGGTGAACATCTCACCTCAATGAACACAGCTGCCTATGTGCCTCCAGTTGGCAGTGAGGCTGTTAGATACGGCTCATGACTACCTTACCCTCCCTGTGTTCCTGCTGCTGCTCCCCAGCAGGATCCCTGGGCACAGGAGCAGGCCCATGCCAGTTTTGAGGTTTGTCTAGTATGGAAATGGTACTTGTGTCTGGAGAGGTGTCAGCATGCCTACCCATTACGTATTCCATCAGGGAGCGTATGGCATTTTATTCAAGCCCCTAGCCCTGCACACTTTCAACCATACTCTTCTTTTGGATAATTCTTGGAAGACATTCCAAGAGGTTCTAATTTTATCCATCTCTTGCCCCAGTTTTTCAGGGTTTCATATAGCAAAACCAGCATTTCTTGATGACTGAACTCCAGACCTTCTCATCTTCACAGGTCTTCTCAGGCACCTTCATTCTTCTTCCTCATTACTGTCCATCTTCTGGATATTTTCAGATATTTTCACACTCTTCTCAGCCATAGTTGCTGTTTGACTAATCACTACTAATTCACTTACTCTTTCCACTCACAAGGTCACCTGTTTCATCCCCACAGTCACGTCTGCATCCTTTCCCCAACACATTTCATGCAAATTACTGTTGCTTTTCCCGTACTGAGAGTCCTGGACAGGAGAAGGATATTTTTGGTTCTGAGCCTGCAACAAAGGCATGGTAAACTGCTGGCACCAGGTTGGGCATAATGTAAATTCTTTCTGGTCTTCTTCTGCAGCCTCCTGATGAAAAGGAAACTCTTCCTCTACAATTTCAAGAACCTGCGCTGGGCCAAGGGCCGTCGTGAAACCTACCTCTGCTATGTTGTAAAGCGCCGTGACAGTGCTACATCGTGCTCCCTGGACTTTGGATACCTGCGCAACCAGGTATGGGCAACACCTTGTCATCCTGTTCTTGTATCTCTTCTGAGGTGCGTGCAGCTCCAGTTTGCCTGGGGCAGCAGGGAAAGGAGGGCTGTGACAGCGATGCAGGTACTGGTTCACTTGTCCATGAGTGTGGACGCTCTGCTAGTACACTCTGGGGGATGCAGCCTTCAGGTAAACTTCTACTTTGTGCTACCCACCAAGTGTGTTACCAGCAAGACATCCCTACTCCCTGATGCTTTAACAGTCTATGTCCTTTTCTGCTTTGCTCCCACACATTCCTCTTGTACATCCCTTCACATCAGTGTGCTTCTCTAGCCAGTCTTCCACTTATGTACCATATGTGCCTTCTCCCACTGTGCGCTGACCCTAGAACATGTTCTCCACCTTCCAGCTTCTCTCACACCCCATCCAGCTCACACCTCCCTCCTCACCCCATTTACACCCTAGTTCCTCCCCGCCACCTCACACCTTGCCCCTCTCCCTGTTTCACGAAGATGGGCTGCCACGTGGAGGTGCTCTTCCTGCGCTACATCGCAGCCTGGGACCTGGACCCGGGCCGCTGCTACCGAATCACTTGGTTCACCTCCTGGAGCCCCTGCTACGACTGCGCCCAGCACGTGGCCAACTTCCTGCGTTCCTACCCCAATCTGACCCTCCGCATCTTCACGGCCCGCCTCTACTTCTGTGAGGATCGCAAGGCAGAGCCTGAGGGGCTGAGACGCCTGCACAAGGCGGGGGCTCAAATTGCCATCATGACCTTCAAAGGTGAGATGTGCAGGCAAGAAAGAGATGATGGAGATCTATGGGTTAGAGAGACCCAGGAGGGTGGGAGAAGGTAGGACAGGGAGCCAGAGAAGATGGTGAAAGGTGTGATGATTTAGTGATCCTAGTAGAGGTCAGTGTCCTCTTGAGCACCCTGTAATTCCCCTTTGCCTTGCACAGATTTCTTCTACTGCTGGAACACGTTTGTGGAGAACAGGGAACAGGCATTCAAAGGCTGGGAAGGGCTGCATGAAAACTCAGTCCATCTCACCAGGAAACTTCGACGGATCCTCCTGGTGAGCACCAATTCTCCTTCTGCTGCCTCTTCCCTCAGCTTATTCCTCTCTTCCTCACTACACTGCCTCTCAGCTCTTGCTGCCCATACCTGCCATCTGCCATTTCATTATTCATGTCTCCACCTTCCTCATCCCTCATACCACTCTCCCTGACTTCATTCATCTCTCCTCTCCTTATTCTCTTCCCTTTCTGCTACATCTCATCCCATCTCCTGCTATTCCTTCTCTATCTTCATAGGTTCCTGCTCACTTGATAACTGACCTACCACTTATATTTTGTCCTACAGCCACTGTACGAAGTAGATGATTTACGAGATGCCTTTAAAACTCTGGGACTTTGAAGTGAAAGTCATCAGCAACCAGAAGACTTCGCAAACATTGGTTCTTTGATTTCCACCTCTCTCCCTTACACCTGATTTTTCCCTTCATCCATCTTTACATCTCTCTTCCTTCCAGATCTATGTCTAGAGATAAGACTACCCTTACTTATTCATTTCCAAGGAGAAGTAGACTGATATTCTGAAGGCACATTCCCCAGGATCCCACCTTATCCACTGCTAGCTGGAAAAAGCCAGGACTGCAGTTCCAAAGAGCAGTTTGCCCTACCTTGTTCCCTGTAGAGCTAATTCAGGTGGTCCACTAAATGGAGTTCTGGATTTAGCCTTGCCCAAGTGGGAGCAGACAGCCTGCAAAGCTATGTGACTGTGTACTCACTGGCACTGCACTGATCTACACATTTCACAAGGGCTTCAGGGAGCATGTCTCCTGCCTCTTAGAGCTGCACTACACGAAGCCACTCTGTGTCCTCCCCTGTGAAATGGTCTATTTGTCTTTCTGGATGTGGATAGGAAGTTGAAAACCATCACCACTGAAGTGCTATTGCCTGTGTTGGCCAGTTATTGGAAAGCTCAGCTGAGAGTATTGAAGTCAGTCCTGGACGACCCAGGTAACTTGTCTTGAAAACCTCGCTGGAAGCCAGCGGATCTTCACATGAGAGTGAGTGAGAGCACCACATCTCTCACTGTATGGACTACTTTTCATCCCCTGAGCATTTCCACCTAGACCAGATGTGCAATATGCTCCCTCCTCAGCCGACTGTCCTCTGCTGGAGGCACTTTTATAGTCCCACAGTCTTCTGTTTTTTCACCATTTGTTGCCCGTAATATGGCCAGCTATGTCGAGTTGGTGACTGTACCGAAAGCTGACCAGAAGGAACACCCGGCATATGCAAAGCTCTATAGCCTGTAGATAGATACCTTCTGTAGGGGCAAAAATCAAACCATCCTCTTGCCTGGCAATCACTGTGTTTCCACTAGGGGACCCCCTTAGCACCTGATCTGGTGAACAATCGATACAAGCTGAAGATACGGTGTTGCAGTACATGCCCGCTCAACACCGCAGTCCCACCGCCTAAATTGTCCTCTGCAGTCAAATGGATTGAGGCTTTGCCAAGGCTGTGTCCCACACTCTAGCTTTACTCTGGCATTTCCTTCATGATGGTTGGAAGTTCTCTGTTCCATCCTGTTCCTCTTTCTGGGTAAGGCTGAAGGCTCCTGCGTCGCTCCTCAAAACACGTCTTCTGATGATAGGCCAGCTGCAGGAGGACAGCAGAGAGATCTGCTCCTACAGTGCCTTCTCCTGCTAGGAGAGGTCATAACTGGGTGCATCACAAGCTTCCTACAACTTCAGGCTCCTGAGGTACTCTCAGCTTGAGGAATTTTGACCAGGAATAGCAATGAGAGTTCTTTGCAGAGCATTAATTTGCAAATGTGGTGTTGTATATTTGTTTGATATGGTAGATATTATTTATATAAATCAAGGTCTAAAAATGAACATGTAATTTTGTCATTACTTTCGTACCATGTGGGTGAAGGAAGTAGAAGTTGACACAAAGGATTGAAATGTCATCTCTTCTTTCTGATTTCTGGAGAGACAACCTGGCACTATCCTATTAAACTGTCTTTATCCTTTCACTTGTAATTTTCAAGTCTTGACAATGTCACCCAGCAGATCAAGGCAGATAAAGTGCTCAGGTACTTCAGAATACTACCAAAAGTCTGTCATGGAAATGCAATAGTTCTTTGAGGTGCTTCCTTCATTGATGGTGTAATGGGTTGACCCTGGCTGGATTCCAGGATTCACTAATCCTTCTGCAACCAGGCAGAAGAGAGGAGTAAAGATAAGGACTGGGAGAGAGTTCATCCTCTTACCACCTTTATGGGCAAAAACAGACTCAAAGTGAGATAATATCTAAACTTTATTACTAACAGGATAAAAGCTAAGCTAAATAGTGAGAAATAAAACAGTCTTAAAACACACACCACACACACTTTCCCCCCACCCCTCCTTCTGTCCATGGGGGGTTGCAGTCCGCTGCGGTTTCTGCCACTTGCAATGTGAGTTCCCCCACCTCTCGGGGTCACTCCTCTATGGGGTGCAGTAAAAGTTGAGTCTCTGCACCACGATGGGCCTCCATGGGTTGCAGGGGGACATTCTGCTTCACCACAATCTTCACCACGGTCTACAGGGGACCACAGCTGAGTCCATCCCCTGATCCGCAGGCTCCCTCCCATGAGAGACAGTCTTTAATAGATTTCTTCAACGTGAGTCCACCCCTCAGGCAGCAGCTCTTCCACATCTGCTGTCCTGAGGGTCACTCCTTCATAGTGGTACAGTCCTTCATGGACGAGATGTACCAATGTGGGCCTCCCCATAGGGCCACAGCTCTCACTCGGGTAAAACCTGCTCCAGTGTGGGTCTGCCTCTCCACGGGTCCACAGGTCTCCTGCAGGACTCTGCTCCATCCTGAGCCTCCCACAGGGTCACAGCCTCCTTTCAAGCATCCACAGCTCCAGCACGGGCTCCTCCATAGGCTGCAGGGGGATCTCGGTGCAGCAATGGTCCTCCATGGGCTGCAGGGCTTTTAGCTCCGAGTCCTTCCCCTGCTCCATGAGGTGCCTCCTCCCCCCTTGCTTCTGCAGCGACCTTGATGTCTGCCTTGTTATCCCATGTTCTCCCTCCCTGGAATTTCTTCTGCGCAATAACCTCCAGTTCTTAAATACGTTATCACAGAGGCGTTACTATGATCTCTAATTGGCTCGGCCCTGGCCAGGAGCCAGATGTCCCTCCTGGGGCCGAGTATCATTGGCTCCCATGGGACAGGGGAAGCTTCTTGCAGCTTCTAATAGAAGCCACCTCCGTAGCCACCCCAACTACTAAAATTCAGCTACAAAAACCCAGGACAGATGGCAAGCCTATTGTCCCCATTCATGACTTGTAATTGACCACAGTGAACACAGAAGTGCTGACCCAACATACTTCACAAAATGAGAAGCAGAGATGTAAAAAGGATCTCCATCTTCCAACTTTTGATTTTTGCCTGTGAAACATCATTGTCCTTCTTGGTGAAATTGTTGGAGAGCTACTAGAAAAAGTAGCATTTTCTAAAAAAGCAGTTTAGAAACCCCAGCAGTTGGTTTTTGCTGAAAGGCTAACACTGAGTTGAAGACACTTATTGAAATGTGACAATTGGTGACATTGTACAGCAGGAGAATAAATGCAATGAGTAAATGCAAAGAAACATGAACTGCATTCAGAATACATCCGAGATCTAGATTCTTCTGACTCTAAAGCAGATTACATTCAGAGTGGACTGTTCAGTTAATCCAGGTGATTCAGCTATAGGAATTATCACTTCTGCTACAGAGATTTTTTTAAACCACATTTTTTCAGTTCTCAAATGCCAATTAATATTATTTGTTACAAGATATTCTTTAATTTGGCATTATAACCTCGAAAGCTTTAGGTGTCTATGCCATGAATAACTCCCTGGAGGATGACTGTTATGTAGCAACATTACTTTTTTGACCTAAGTTATTTCACTTGCTTTGAAGACTGGGTATATCAGGAACATTTCACTACTGCTTATATACTCTTGAGTACCATGTATACAGCCTGCCCCTTAAGGAGATAGTGTCTGTGCTATTCTAGGTGTGTCCTTCCTTTAAAAGCACCTGGGCATATAAAGGACTGCAGCAAATATCCCTCAGGCCCCAGTTGCCCAAGCTATGGGAAATAGGGGCTTGTGATTTCCAGGAGAATGCTTCCTCCCCAGACTGTGGGGAATGGCCAGAGCAGGAGCATATGGCACCTAGCCTCAGTCTTACTTGGTTCTAATTCCCAGAGTTTGCAGCAATAAACAAGGCACAGACACATCTGAATAGGTATACAAGATTAGTCTTTGATAACAGAGGAAACAAGATAAATGGAATGGGATGGCTCTTTGTACAGTGTAGGAAACTGGGTGTGGCTGCCAACTCTTGGTACACGGAGGTGTCTGGCACCCTTTGCAAGGGTGTTGGCTGGAGAGATGTTTTCCTTGCTGGAAACAGCTCCCAAAGGCCAGCTCTCAACAACCCACAAAAACATGCCCATGGAAGAGCAGGACACCGACATCATTCCTACTGCTGCACTCCAGGTCAGTACACAGTGTCCTTGGAGTTTGCAATAATAAGAAACAGATTACCATGAAACAATGCAAAGACACACTCCAGACCCTTGCAAACACAAGCATTTTTCCCACTGCTTGCTTTGTCTTTCTCTCCCACATGCTGGTACTTGGAAGTCAGAATAGAAAGTGGCCTCAGGGTTGTGGAGATCAGTCCTCTGTTACTTGTCCCTTCAGGGCGGTTTCAGCCTAGATGTCTTCATGTCCAACATTGTCCTCTAGTTCAAGTAGTTTTATGTCCTCTCCCTAGTGCTGACCCCTTAGTGTTCCTATGAGCAGAGATTTCATTATTTAATCACATATGTGTTAAATACTTGCAGCAATTGAAGTCTGATTTATTTCACAGAAGAATCGCTGGAGGGATTTGGCAGAGAAGAGACCACTTGTTCAGACAATCCCAGTGAAGATGAGCAGAGCCTCTGAAGGGGAAGGAGAAAGTGGGTTGCTGCAAGAGCAGAGGTCAGAGCAGAAGGGGAGGCACCAAAGGATGGCAAGTATTTAGAAGGCTTCCTTTGGCTTTTAAATCTCTCATACATTTTTTTGATAGGTAGGTTTCCCCTCAGGCTTCCAAAGCCTCATCAGATATAGTAGCTACAAATCCAACGTTGCTGTTGTTGTCATTGTTACTATTAAGCATCCCAGCTGAACGACTGCTGGAACTTTTGAAGGCAGGGGCTGATACTGAGAGAGGTAATCTTCCTACCTACATGGCATCTGTGTCCTCATGTGGGTCAATGGACCCAAGTTCCAGGGCAGGGAAGATGTTGATGCCTCCACACTATAACCTTGCTATTAGTCCACAGTTAAGAACTGTCCTACTGTACAAGCTGACACAATGATTTTACCAGTCCTGAGGGACAGAAGATGACAGCAGACCTCTTCTGTCTTCTGTGGTTACCTTTATGGGCTAACAGTGTGGTAAACCCAACTCTAGACCTTTACATGGCAGTAGGGGCACAGCAGGGATACAGCAGGTTGCAAATTCACTCTGGCAGATAAAACTGGTGTGAAAAACTTCGCTGAGCTACCTGAAACTGTCAAGCTTCCAAACAGACCACAGGAAGTTTGTCCTCCTGCCTTTAGTGGGAAAGGCCTGAGCCCTGAGCACAAATGGTTGTGAACCTGGCTGTACTCAACTACTCATCGATCAAGAGATGTGATTTCTCCCTAAGGAAACAAAGAGTAAACACTATAATGGCTAGAAAGATGGCATGTGACATCCAGCATGAGGTCCTGCACAGGGGAAAGAATACTTTAGCCGTGCTGTACACTGCTTGGAGTTATTTTGTTTGGTCAATGCAGGAGAAGCTCCCCACCTAGCTCTGCTCAGCCCTCTCATACTGCAGACACAGGAGCTGATTCCTCAGTCTGAAGCTTTTCTGGCTGACTTGATTGTCTGCTAAACATCTGGAGATTTTGGCATGGCCAAAGGATGCTATAAGCACTAATAAACTAGAAGAGGTTGGCACGGTTCCCTCCAGCCCCTGCCTTATTCTTCAAATCATCATTTGTGCATGTTGCAGATCCCAGCATCAGCACATTCCCCAGGGGGATCACACAGTGGGTCTCCTGCTTGGAGGGATTGGGAATTACAAAACATGGAGCTTCCAACATGATTCATTCAGATATTCTGCATTATTTGCAGTGCAAACGTAAAATTGCTGCAAGACCCAATACACCTGTGTCTTCTTTTTGCCTTCTGCCTGTACAGATACCTCACAGCTTTCAATATCTCCTCCTTCACCATTCCACTCAGTGTTTCCAGCTGGAAAAGCAGAGATTTTTTTTACCTTGCACTTCCAAGTTTGCAGTGAACACCTAGGTCTCCGGAATGTGGAATTACAAGGGGGATGTTGCCTTAAAGGACTGAGGAAAAAAAACTCCAGGCAAATTTTGTAGGAGATAAGATAAAGAGAGCAGAAGCTTTAATAAGCCTCCAGGCCCCAGGAATACATATCCACGCATGTGCCTCTGACCTGGGTTCCGTGATTTTATAATAATGTCCATCCAATCCCATTCTGCCACCCCCCTCAGTCCTGCCCCGTTCCTCCTCCGGCACACCCCATTGGGAATTGAGTCTGGGGGTTTGGGACCCCTCTTTCAACATCTCCGTCTTCCTCGCAGCACATCGGGTCCTTGGAGGCCTTCCAAAGTCCTAGATTTGGAGGTCCTTCTGTCCATGTTCTTATCTTCTGGTGCAGGCGTCATGGTGTCTTTCTGCAATTCTACCTTGAAATGAAGACTAAACAGCTACTGGAATTTTGAGGGATTGATATAGGATGGAGTTGGTATGTGTAAACATTAAACTACTGAGCTACATTAAATCTACAACTTCTAAAATCTACAAAATTAAAAAATCAAAAATCAAAAGCCCTGAGGCATCAGGGAGGGGATGTGTACTCAGGAATTGAACAAGAAAAGCAAAGTTTCCACAGAGTTGACATTTTTCCCTTTTATTCTGTTGGTTTTACAGTCATAAATGTAGAGAGAATAAACCCTTAAAATGAGGTATTATTACAGTATTGCATAAACACTGTAACAGCGCAAAGTATTTGCAGAAACATACACATGCACCTATAAAAGTGGTCTCCATAAGAAATTCTCAAAGCAAGCACACGTCTCTACTTCTGTGAAACAGATTGGAGCATGAACAGTGTTCCTCGCTGGCCTCTCAAGAGGGTACTTGCAGAATTTGATTGCAGAACCAACAGACATGGAACACCTGATTACAGGGCGTGGTTTCCATCCCCAAGCGGACTCTCAGGACACCTTATAAAGACCCAGAGGACTGTGTTGTGGATGCCTGGCTGCACCATCTGAACTTCCTGGTGGCTTCTCATGTGATCCTTCTGCTCTCTCCAATACTTAGCAATGCACAGTCAGTGATAAGAGCCTTCTCTGGTGGCAGCAGGAAACTCATCTAGGCTGCAGCAGGAAACATTGATGGGGACTGGCTTTTCTGGTCTTGTATCGATGCACAAAATGAGCTTAAAAGCATGATAGTGATGCTTGTTAATATTCAGTTTGCCAGCAATGGAGGAAGACCCTAACAGGAAGAAGGAAACATGAACATTAAAAATTAGATGCCAAAAGCTTAAGTTGTCTCTTCAGCATGAAACAGAATTTGAAAATACAGCATCTAGTCCACTCTGATCCTCTCTCAGTGTGTTAGATAAGCTCCCTCAGGCATACAGTTTTCCAAGCAACAGGGTAGCAACTCATAATTTACTGTGCCATGTACATCCCTCCTAGAAAGACAAACCATCTAGAAACAGAAGCATTTAAAAGGTGGCAGATTGCATCGTTGAATTGCAGGGAAGTGGAGCTAGATCCTGTGGAAAGGCAGATTTTTCAGGGGTTAGAAAGGCCCTCCAGAGGTCTCTAGTCCAAAGCATGTTTGCAGCATGGCTAACTCCAAAGCTGGATCTGGCAGGTCAGAGGAAAGTTCTCTGTGTCTCCAGGGATGGAGGTCTGACAGCCTCTCTGGGTGCCATTACAGCACCACTCTCAGGGGAGACTTTTTCCTTCTATCCAATTGGAATTTCCCTTCTTGCACCTTGTGCAGGTTACCTCATATTCCCCCTGTGCATCTTTGAGGAGAGTTTGGCTATGTCTTTACTGCATTTATGTAGTGGCAAACAGCAGTTAGATGCCACCTAGCCTTCTTTTCTTTAGGTCTGGCAAAGTCAGTTCCCTCAGCCTCTCCTTGTAGGGCAAGTGCTCCCGCTTCCTGCCCTTTGCAGTGGTACTCCACCAAACCCTCTCTGGGTCCTCAGGGTCCTTCTTCTGCCAGAGAGGCCAGGACTTGACACAACAGTCTGTTTTCCTCTGGAGCACATGCCCGGAACTCACTCACCTCATTACACTTCTGTGTAATTACTAAAACAGGGCTGGATGTTCAAAAGGGCTGAACACACAGACCTTCCCATTCCTTCTGTGGAGGGTTTGTAGTTAGCAGAACTACTGATAATGGGCCATATTCACCTTCATTTTGGGGTTGGCTTGTGTTTAGCTGAGGCAGCAAAGCAGCGGAGCGACTGCCTGACTTTCAGCCTGAGTGTCCCAGTGCAAGCACCCTCGCCACCAGTGCCGGGCAATAACCAACCGGGCTGCCTGGGAGGGACAGGTAATTTGTTAGCTGGCTCTTTAAAACCTCAACCTGAAGGGCATATTCACCTTGTACTGCTGCACAGGGAGCCGTGCTGAGTCAGCTGCAGTGTGTCAGTACTCACAGGCATTTAGCAGAGAGCTCTGTTCAGCTCCCTGGTATGCATTTGATTGTGCGTAAGCTGCTGAATTATTTAATCATCTCAGGCATGAGAAGACTCAGAAAGGCTGAAAGCCAAGGAGAAAATGTCTCCTAAACCATTACATTGCATTACCAACTGTGTTAGATCAGGTGATTGACTGGATATTGTCACTGGCTGTGTATCCTGTCACCTGAATGCCTTATTCAGACAAGAATTAGAAAGGTCAGGTCTTGAGATATTAAAAATCCTATATAAAGTTTAGGGTGGATGGAACAGAAATGAAGTGTAAAGTGTACTTTTTCCTCAGTCAGGAAGTTCATAGCATCCTCAGGCACTTAGAGCATCCTACAAACAGGTTAGTTTTGTGTGTGTGACTGTAAGTTCCTGCCTGTATTATGCAGTTGTGTCCATCCCTTCCTCCATCTCCTGCCATCCATTCTGCATAGTGGGACCAGTTCAAGCAAGAACTGGCTTGTCCCACCAAGGATGGGTGAGCCAGGAAATTAACTCCAGTCCTAGTCATCTCTCCAGTTCAGTAGACCACTGTGGTGGGTCTGGCTGAGCCAGAATTTGTTTCCCCATAGGAGCCCTCGCTGTGCTCTGCATTGGTGTCGATAACACACCCATATTTTGGCTATCACTGAGCACAGCACTCACTGTTCAGTCAAGGACAAGGTCCTGGGAGGGGACACAAATAGGCCAGCTGACCTGCACTGACCAAAGGGATATTCCATACCATATGACGTCAACCCAGATATAAAAGCTGGGGCAGGAAGCAGGAAGGGGAGGCACTCACTGTCTCCGGCTACCAAGATTTAGAAGCCCTGCTTCTCAGACGCGGTCGGGGGGTCCTGCTGCTCATGGGAAGTAGAGATTAGTTGTTGCTTTTGCTTTGCGCGCGCGCACCCTGCTTTGCTTTGCTTTCTGTATCAATATACACTGCCTTATCGTAACCCACGATTTGTGCTGTTTTTTTTTGTTTCCACTCTTACTCTCTCCCCTGTCCAGCTGGGAGGGGGAGTGATAGAGCGACTGGGGTGGGCACCTGGCATTCAGCCACGGTGAACCCACCACAACCACCTTCTCTTTCTTATATGTTGTGGGTATCAGGCTGTACAAATAACATCTGCAGTTGTATGGACTGCAAGAAACAGGGAATGCAGATCTCAGTCACATGATACTCTTATATATAAACTCTGATCCTGAAAGCAAATCCACCCATCCAGGCTTTCGAACTTGCTCAGAACTTAACGAAAATCAGTGTCCCTATCCCGAGAGGCAAAAAGGGAATACTTGAATCATGGTTACACAACTGAAGAAGCTTTTGGGGGTGAACAGCTCCAGCAAGCTGCAAGCGAATGAACTGGTAGCTGATCCGTGTAAAGGGTTGAAATAATGTACCCTTTCCTCAGTAAAAAACCTGAGAGTACTGCTAAATCTCTTCTCTGCTCCTGGCCACAAAGGCACAATGTAGCAGGATACTCCGTGACAATCTCTTGCCTGTTTGGCTCTCTACTAATGCAGCATCAAGCCCACACTTAATTTTTCTACTCTCATTTCTGCTAACACCATTGGCAGGGTCACCCAAACCTCCATTTTCAAGGATCGTGCAATAATTTTCATTCTCAGTGTGTTCTTCAGGTGTCTACTAACCAAAAAGATATGACCAAGCTCTCTCCAATTTAGAAAGATGTATGCAGTGAAGTCCCAGGGCCAATAATGCTCTTCTCCAGGCGGGTATGCAACAAAATTTTTCCAGCAGTAACTGTAATCTAGGAAGAGACATATCCAGTCACTCTTGATTAAAGGATGCCCAGTTCTTTCTTCATTAACATGCCATTTTGTCACTTGTTTCTCAGTAAGAGTACAGTAAAGGGAAGGAAAACGATATTCATGCAAGGGATTACACAAATAACTCCACAAATAAGTGGAAAGGGGAACCAAAACTCTACAAATAACAATATGTCTAAAAGAGAATTGCCAGAGACAGAAACCACTGTGGTGTCTTGGGCAACCCTCTATCATGAACAGCACATCAAGGCATAAAGCCAGAGCACATTTGCCAAGAGAGAAGGAACCAACAAGTGGCAGAACTGAAATGGGAAGTAGCACATGCAAGTCAGAGCTGGCCAGGCATGCTTTTGGCAGTCTTGTGCTTGATCTCACAGCTTTGGTAAGACAAGTTGCTTTAATCATGTATTTGTCTGACTTACCTTAATGATCAGGGAAAACCTAGAGTGAACACTAACATTTAGCAGCTTCAGATTGATCTTAGTGATGATAGGGTGGCCAGGGCTTCTGTCAATGCTCTGGTGGTATAATCCCAGAAATAGGTTCCACAAGATAAGCAATGTCCATTAAGATTACATTAGACTTGGTGGATTTCACAGCTGCACACTCCAGGAGTAAGTATCCAGACAGGTGTGTGAGGTTCGTCTTTTCAAATGTACATTCCTTTCTGTGAGCTGCTTGTCTGGACTATTTTTACAGTCAAATATCAACAGGCAAGCAAGATATACACACAAAAAAGCAGATCTGCAAGACATGTTCTCTGTGATGCATCATCTGAAAGTCACCTTTAGGTATGTTTTCTTCTCCAGCTATCAAGGGAAAGCAATTAATTGCTGCAGCTGGTAAGCTGATCCTCTATATATGCTAGGAGGGACAGGCGCTATCGTAAACCCAGGAATTTTCACTGCATATAAATGAGGGATGGATGGCTAAAGGAAGCCCTAACTCTCCATGTTCAGATTTGGCAAGAGGAAATGACCATGCCTGTCCTGCTGTTGTAGAGGATTGGGAAAGAAATAAGGCAGAAAAGAGTGACATTTTTGCACTCACTAGTCCTCCCCAATGCCAGCCATCACCTCTATTGTTAACTGAGAGTGCATATAATCACAGAACTTTCAATCCACACCTAGACAAACCCCAGGAGTAGTTGGGTTACCTGCAAGATTCATGATATGTATAGTGACTCCATTCATCACCAGGTTGCAGAGACCTTGCCGGTTACGGATATCCTGGTGTCTGAACAGCTTGGCTGCATATATTGCCAAGGTCACATTACGATGTGACCTCAGGAACTTCAGAATCCTCTGGGAGCAATTTCCACAGGGAGTAGTCGAAAGGAACCAGGTGATGGAACAAGGAGCTGGTGGCTTATCCTTGAAACAATTTTCCAAGAAGTTGACCTCAGCATGTTGGTTAGGATTGTTTGAGCACCAATTCCTCCAAATGGAACCTTTTCTCCACCTGATTTCATACAGCAGGTACACCACGTGTGGATGTTGGCCCGGCAAATAATTTCTTCTGAAGTCATTTGGCCGCATCTTCCACCTGTGACAAAAGCACCAGAAGTATTGTGATCCCAGGTCTTCAATGATGTTTGGTCCCATTGCGCGTTGCCGGTTCTCAGCATCAGTCAAGCCTCCCACTCTCAACCTTTCCCATCATAAAAAAGCAACCTGAAGAATGTTGCAATCTAATGATCTAAGTCTGGAATTTGATGAAGACCCCAGAACACTCACAGCACCTCCTTGAGGACTGTTGGGTGAGAAAGCAGTTCCATCACCACTCAGAGATCAGCACCAGTCTAAGCAGCAAGACAACGGGAAAGGAAGACTGGGGAAAGGGATGTTAAGGGGAAGACAAAAGGCTGCCTCTGGAAATTGGCATGGAGCTCAGGCAACACACAGTGATGGAGCTACATCTCTTACCCTTGGTTGCTCTCTCTGGATGCAAGATCTATATAGAAAAGATTTGGAAGTCATTGAGGATAGCAGATCAGAAAACAACATTTGCCCTACACTTCTCTTCAGACCCCTTTCAGTCTATACACTCCCTGCCAGATCTCTTTTCTCTAAAAGGGCTTAATAAGCATTGTCTGCGCAGCAGGATAAGCACTCTGGAATGCAGGAGGGGTGGATTCCTACCTGGGACTTGGACTTGATGGTTGTTTAAACTATACTGTACATAAACCCTCGCTTGATTTAACACATATGGGCTGATTGTGTAAACACTGAGTTTAATTTCACTGATTTCAGCAGTACTTCATCTGTTTTCCCCTGACTAATCGAAGAGCAGATTCAAACCTCTTAATTCTATAAATTTAAATTTCCAAACCACTGCTACTAGGCAGGCAAAATTTGAGCTATTTTCCTGTTATGCTCATAATATCAGTCTAGACAAAACCATTTTCACAACGAACAATCTCTTCTTTACTTCTTTTGAAATTGTTTCAAAAGATAAAAAAATTATCAGTGCCAAGTAAAAAATATCAGTGTAGAAAGGAGAGTGATTTCTGACTAACAATACTCATGGGCTGGCACTGCAGACCTGCCTGTTTATATACATTTTGTCTACCTGGTGGCAAGCAAGTCTGACCCCATGACTCATTCATCCCTTCCCAAATGCGGGTCTAGAGGAAAACAATTGCAAGTAATCAGAACTACTTATTTATTTCATAAAAACCCAACCATACTAAACTTAAGGATCATGTATAATAGAATTACAATAGAATTAAAATTAGAATTAAGATACCAAAGGCACTTTTTCCACAGCTTGGTTTTTTAAGAGGAGGAATTATAAAATACATTGTGAAATTACATTTCAGCAGGAATAAAACAGAGACATGATTAACTCTTTGCACAGTTGTACTTCCTTGAGTCTTTAAGAAGAATATCCTAGTTGTTCACCAGAATGAAAAGAAAATAGGTGAATAGATAAGCTAACTAATTTGCTCCATTCTTAATTGCTTTTGAGATCTCTTTCCACATTAAAAGGTTTTTTGGATTTTGAATTCTTCCTGCCACATCAAGGTCAACAAAATTATATTAATTATATTAATATTTTGAAACCAGACCTAAGACTCCGGATATGGTAATGTATTCAAAGAGATAATACAGAAATCCACAAGTGCCTCCTGTGTATCCTCATGTGCCAACATAGCACATTTGTCTCTATTCCCCAGTTCCTTAGATACAGCTACAGTAAATATCTACACTTAAATATGGAGAAATAGGCCTGCCTTTAACATAAATGTACTTACCTCTGCCCCTGGCAGCAGCCATGGATATTTCTGTCGCCTCTTGGGCGATGGATGTACCTTTATTAGTCTTAGGTTTGTTTCAGTTTCTATTCCTGAATACTGAACTTTGGGCGTCTCTAGTGTTTCTCAGCTGAGTATTTCCTTAAAGTGACTTTTTCTTATGCTTTTTCTTATTTGCACTACCCCACTGGCTGAAGCTGAAAGCAAGTTCCTGGCAGCAAAAGACTGTACATGAGGGGGACCCTGAATACAGGGTTGCTTTCCAGAAGCTGGAATTAACAAGTGAGCCCTTTTTTTTTTAATTTTTTTTTTTATTTTTTTCAGCATGGAAAGAAATTACATCTCATAGTTACCTTTAGCTCCAGAATAGAAAAGCAAACCTCAGGTAACCCTAATGCACCAGAAGAGAGAGAGAGAAGCGTTTACACAGATGGCATCAAGCCACACAGCTGTGGAAAGGCAGGTAGTTGCAGATATCATGACAGGTCACTGATGTGAAAAGGACAGACTTTTTCCAGTGCCCTGGGAAATCTGCTAAGTGTTATGAACTGGGTAACACCGTCTTGTGATCAGTTCTGTAATTCACACAAGATGCAGCAAAAGAATACCCCCCATTTAGTCAGAAAAACGAGTGAAACTGTGCTAGTTTCTAGTGAGACGATTTCCTCTGACTGACACACCCAGTTGGTGGAGGAAAGGCATTACAAAAGAATTCTTCATATGATTTAGGTAGAATCAGTCTCTGTCACTTACAGTTTTCTCTGGTTTTGTGACACAATTATTTTGTGGTGTGATGCAAGTTGTAGAAATGGATCCCTGCTGAGACATCATCCAGTAATGTGCAGTCCTTGAGGATAAAGCCATTGCCTTCCTCAATGCCAAGTCAGATGTGGGATTGTAAAGCTAGAGGGCTGACTTATTTGTATTCTCTGCGACCAGCTCTCAGTATTCTACTGTCAAAAATTACTCCATTTCCTGCCACGGCAGAGCAAACAGAAGTGTACATGAATGGTGGAGTTCAGAGGGAGTAGGGACTCAGGCACTTGCAGGACTCTTCATGAAGGAGAAGACTAGTCACGGCAGGCTATCAGGCAGTGCAGTGCCAACACAAAGTCTGCCTTCAGGGGCTCTTCTGTTGCAAGGTCACTCCTCACTCCACAGTGCAGAATTGTTCCCTAGTGTTGGCATTATTTCATACCTTAGGAAGAGTGAATGGGATCGACTCAGATGCTCAGAGATTCTTGAAATAAAAAAGTGATGGACTACTGTGGCTTTGAGTTCATGGACATGATTTTCAGTTAGACCAGGAATGTATTGCTACTGTAGTGCTCTCTTCATTGGCTTCTCCCTGCAGTAGATATTTACAAATATGCAGGTGTAAATTAGGCTTTGAGATGATTTATCGGATCTGCAAGAAATGGCTTGATTAGCAACACTGGTTTCTGATATAAAACCAGCAACGTGCCATTGAAAGCAGGGAGAGAAAAACAAGTCCAAGCAGAATTAGGGAATTAGCAATACAACATTTTCAGGTGGCTCCAGGAAGCTGAATGTGCTCTATGAAATGGTGGAAAACCAAAGGCAAAAAAAAATTTAAGAAGGAAATGTTGTTCAGTCATTCCTGATGGTCTAATGTGAGGAGAGGAATCCCTTCTAAATTCAGTTGCTGGTTTAACTCTAATAAAATCAGAAAGATAAGGTTACCACACAAGTGAATTTTCATACTTCTAGAAGAACTTGTACATTCTGTTTACCGGGAAAAAAAATTCATTGAGGATGATGCCACAGAGGTTTATGTTTCAATCTCCACTTACAGGCTGCCTCCTGGTCTTAATTTGAAATGGTAAATCCTGCATTAGTTCAAGTGTTCTGCTGCTAGCACATTGGACAGTAAAAGGAAAATGCATTGCCTGCTCGTTTGAATGGTGTTTTCTTAACAGATATCTGTAATTTTTATGGAAAGAAAAACTTCACAAGAGTCTTTTAAGATTTACTCAGTGAACTTCACTTTTAAAAAAAGCTAAAATGCATCTCTGTTTATGAATCTATGTGTATGAATACATACAAAGACATTTTATGTATACATAAAAATGCAATAATGTATATAAAAACAGGCTTGTAGATACACAAATGCACCTCCTGAGCAGCATATGACTTTGCAACATTAATTGATAAGCATGCCCACCCTTTAAATGATAAGCATGGCTCTTTTATCTCTCCCAGAACCTTTGCCTTGCATTCCTCTGCAAGTTGCACAGCGTCATCAGACTTTACTGAGACATTTGTTCAGCTTCTGTATGTGGAAATCGAAATTTAAGAGATTAAGATAACTGGTGACACACTGCTGCTGCTGGGTGAGCTTCATGAGTCTGAGTCTGTACAACGAAGCAGAATGGCAGCCAGCCACAAGGAAGTGCAGGCAGAGCCCTGGCCCAGGCAAAGTGGAAGGCAAGTGGCTTGCAGGAAGCACTGACCTGCGTGCTTACTTCGGTATTAATTTGTCTTAGCTAAACAAAACATCCTGATATCCTTGTGAATATAATTCTTTCACATTAACTGGTGAGGATGTAGAAATCAGAGAAGTGAACCAAAGATCTAAAGATATCTCATAAGGAATCATTGTGAAAAAAAGAAAAGCTGCAACTGAAGATACCTGTATTTTGAAATATGCTTTTGTACTCTTAGCAGTCCTTCTACAGTCTTCTCACACTACTTTGCATCACAGAAGTTCTGTATGTTTATCTTTCTGATCTTGCCTCATTTCTATGTCTTTGTTTCAATGCACATGTTTTGTCAAAGCAGTAATCAGAACAGTAAGTACTCCAAACCGGGTGGACATCAGTGTCCATACTCCCCTTGACATCTTGAGTCTGTCATACAGTCATCACACAAGCAGCAGAATTTAAAACAGTGAGGGGGACAGCATAACCAGGTGGACTTCACTTAAGAGAAAGCAATAATTCATCTCTTCCTTCTCTATCAGTTGTACCAGGGAGTGTTCAGAGCAGCTCTAGAAACTTTCAGTGCTGAGCTCTTCTTTTCCAAGCACTCAGGGGTTGCTCAGTGACAACCATATATGGTTAAAATCTCCCCAAATTTCACCTGGAAGCTGTAGCTCCCATGGAAGATAAAAGCTCCATCAAAAGAAGAGAACATCCACCAGAACCATATATTACAACCACTGGGCACCATCACAGATGGAGTTCATTTTCTTTATAGCAGCCCCTCTAATGCTGGAGGATAACCTGGTGACCAAAACAGTATTGATAACACGCTGAAAAGCAAAATATTTGCAGGTATTCCTCCAAAGAAGGGTAAGCAGGGGAAAGGATTCTAAAGATTATTTCAGAAATGGGAATGTTGAAAACTTACAGATCCTAATGTCACTGTACCTCCAGCACCGGGTCTCAGAGCAAAGGCAAAAAGGCGAGGCTTTCATTTGTGCCTTGGCTTTGTCATCACTTTACCCTCCCCAGCTCTCCCACTGGCTGCCAAGGCCTTGCAGTACATCTGTGAGTATTATCTCTCTCTTGTGCCCATGGAGTATCCTTCTGTGGAATGCATGCAGGGAAACATCCCAAAACTGTGTCTGGGAAAGATGACTTGCTCTGGGCAGAAAAGCTTCCTTAGTATAAACTAACTGACTCCTTGGTAGCAATATCTTCTGGAAAAGAGCTATATTACCCCTACACACATCAGCATTTTAGCCTTTGTTTCTGACTGTGACCCCAGGTGAGTAGGCTGGGGGCGGGCAAGATGCCAGGAGGTAACACAACTGGGAAAACTGACTGCAGGGATCTCCCATGTTGTCTAACGGTATGCTCATCAATAGCATCTGTGTGAGTCTTTTCTGAAGTTTCTGCTGCTTGGGGACTGGCTGGTCATCAGTCTGATGATGGCCTCTGCATCATTTGGGGTCTTTTTTAATTTTTCTTTTTTTCTTCTTGTCCCCTTCACTGCCTTTGTCTTGATGCAGGAATTTTCTTCTTTTGCCTTTCCAGTTCTCTCCTCCATCCCATGGGACAGGGAGAGAGGAAAGCAAGCAGCTATGTCGTGCGTAGCTGCCTGACAGGGTTAACTCACCTCACCATTGCAGGTCCACACATTGGCTAGAAATCCATCCTACTTGGGTCTCCACAGGTAAGCTGCTAAAGACGTCTTGTAAGAAGTCTTCTGAAGACTCCAGAGATATGGAGTTGCTCTGCCAAGCTCTTCTTTATTCAGGCCCCATATTACTATGTAAATAATATCTCCATCACTTTCTCCTGTCACTGGTCTGGAGCAGGACTATGAGATAGGAGCTTGTGTGTTTAAGAAGCAGTAGGCCCTTTATGATATTCCTCATAGCAGAGTCAGGACAATCATGGGGACCAAGTCTTGACAGTTTTGAACTTGAACAGTCCTGACATGTGGTACAGGTCCAGGGGACACCTGGTACAGCTGCGAGATAACCCTTCAAGGGAAAACATTTCAGAAATGCAGCTGAAACACTGGGTCCCAGCTACTTTTTCCCAGGCTGAAGCTGTGTTGCTCAGGCCAGTCAGCACTACAAGGCAGACCACATCTGATGCAGTGATGGTTATGGATTGTGTTCATCAGATCTGAGCAGATCTTAAGAGAAGCGAGGGATTAAAAGGTGCATATGGGGCTAAGCAAAGTTTGTAAGCAGCAGCTGGCAGAAGTGGACAACAAATGAGATGGAAATCAAGACGTAGCAGGGGCCTGTGAGGGTGGAAGGGCAAACCTTGCATCCAAAAATCCAGCTGAACTGTCATGGTTCTCTCAGATGAGTATACCCAATGGGGCCAACAGAAAATGTTCATCAGATCTAACTATGAAAGTGGCCTGAAAATCATCTCCAGCTACCCAAGTAGTCTTGGCCCTGGTGCTGTGGATTAGGCGTTCTCTGAACAGGAAACTGCTATGGATACCTCATGACAGGGTAGACCAATAACCCAGATAGTAGCTGGAAGCAGAGGGAGTTAGGATACCATGTGTCAGCAATCTGCCCGGTCACAATTTTCTGGTCTTATGAGAAGTCGTGTATGATGCTGACAGGGAAACCTTGCCAGGTATCACTACTATGGTCAACATAGATTGCAGATTTGGAAGCTAACACAGTTGCTACTCGTATCCTGAGACAGGCAGGGCTTCAGGGTGTGGGATATACCCATCTGCACCTCCTTTGCCAAACCCTGTTGCCCAGTGCCCAGTCCACCTTCATCACGCACACATTCATCAGGGACACTTAAAGTGAGATGCTCTCTCTCCTACCTCTAAGGTTGGCTAAGGTTCAGGGACGCTTCTGCTCTTGGTTTAACCAGATCATGGTAGCAATGCATGCAGCACAAACAAGGCAATGCCAAAGCAAAGGACTGAGCCTCTGCATAACATCATTCACTTATGTGTATGTTTTAAGGTAAACTGGCAGGGGAAATGAACCCAGCTCAAGAGAGATTACAAGTCAGAGTTACAATTTACTAAAAAGATTACAATAGATACAATGATACAGATCAAAAACTGGGTTTAACCCACCAAGGACAGATGTATAACCCAGCACCCGGGCCACGAACAGAATGGTGTTCATTAGCCCCTGTGCTGAGTGTCACGTGGTCTCCCTGAGCGCAAAGTGAAAGGAAAGGAAAACCTGTTGAAGTATATGATGGTCACAGTCTGGTCGAGAGTGGCAGTCGCAGTCCTATTTCGGTTCTGGACCTCCTCTGGATCCAATAAGTGGCACCCAAAGTCACAAAACCCAAAGATGATATATGCTCAGGTTCAGGTGGGAATTCCCAATTCCTCCCCTAGGCCAGGAGTTTCACAATGGATGATTTAACTCTGTGAGTCATGGGGTATTTTTGAAACCTTTGATGGCCCATTAGCGGAGGTGATCCCCTCAGGCTGGGTGTGAGGGTGCTAATGCCTCCCCAGAGGGGAGTTATCATGGCTGAGTCATTGGTGAGAAGACAGAGCTATTCCTGTGCCTCCCACAGTTCTTTTACACCCAGCTTGTAGCCTGAGGGGTCAGGTGTGTCCTGGGCAGCTGCTGAAAATGATCTATTATTAACAGTTTATGAGTAATTACACAGAGGGTGTAGAATACACAGTTTCGTTTATACCCACATAGTGATAAACTGGTCCTGGTCACTGCAATTAGGACAATTTACCAGTTTGACTCAATGATTTTTGTGGGTCTCTTACAACTCAAAATATTCTGTGATATCTTGTGATATCTCTGGGGCTGCAGATCAGAAGGCAAAACTGAGCCAAGTTCCCAATGCCACCTTGAGGAGATAAAGCTCTGGCTGCTCCCTGGTTCTGTCCAGAGATCTGGGATGCCACAAAGTGACCATCCAGATGCACAGGTGGGGTGGCACATACCAAGCATGCTGACATAGGAGCTCTGATCTGCTGAAGGAAAAACACAGGACAAAACAGTGAGAGACCTCCAACCCCAGCAACACCTGACAGATCTGCTCCTCATCAGGGATGCTGCAGGAGAGAAACAACATCTAGCAGCACCTTTGTCCAGGCAGGAAACAGACTGTGAGGACAGCAGTCATCACATTGTGGCAGGACACAGGCTTGGGCAGGAGGTGAGGAAGATGTGAACAGACCAGGAAGGCAGAATGGGGTGCTGGATGAGGCCTTACTCTACATATCATATATAACTTCTAATAAAATTTTCATCATAATATTATAGATAAGCAGAGCCTAGACAAGGGATCAGGTTTCCAGAGTACCTGTTTTCTGTGACTCTGGATCATCTCTGTGACTCTGTGGCCATCCTGGTATACCCAGGAAAGAAGAGCAGGCCAGGCCCAGGGCTAGCAGCCAGGATCAACCAAGAGTCTTCACACTGATAAGGCAGGTCTCATGTCAAGCTGTGGAGTCAATCCTTAGGTCAGGATCAGGTCCTGTGATGGCAACCAAGGTCACATACACACAGTGATCACCAGGATGGTCCACAGAGATGAGATAGGTCTGAGATTAACCCAGGAGATCAGTTCACAGGTGAGGAAACATTAACAGGATACATGGCTGGCCATGGGCATGGCCACAGGCATGAGCGTGAGAGACGGAAACAAGCACACCTACACCATAGCATAGGGACTAATAGTGTCAACCTGCGCTTAAATGTCATTCCTGGGCTATCTGCAGGCAGTGTGCCAGCAGAAGTCCCAAGTGAAGGGGTCAAGATAACCAATTTTATTTTTTTTGAAAGTCCTCACGGCCCTGAGAGGCACCGACCAGAATAATTGTCTTTGGCTTTTACTGCAAAAACGAAACAAGGTTCTTGCTTGCTTGTGATTTAAGGCTGTCACAACCTTGCTTTTGCCAAGAGCTGGTTACAATGAAAGCAGGGGCTGAATGTGGCAAGTCAAGGCCAACAGGATGGTGTAACCAAGAACTAAGCATAATGAGCCTTGGCACAGACAGTGGATCAACAAGTTGCTGGGCAGGTATACTGTGATATCATTTGACTGGCAGCCTGTACCAACAACTAGTTACAAAGACCTTCAGCATTAAAAATTATGGGGGGACGCTTGGTCCACTTCATAAATTGAGCCTAGCAGTTTCACACTGTCTATGTTTCTCTTCCCCTCCTAACAACTTGTGTGATCAGTTTCCTCTGCCTCTTTAAAACTACCTTGAAAGCATCAGCTCCTGAACATATAAGATGTTCAGACCCATATGAAAACAAGAGAACACAGCTACCAAAGTGGACATTATTAATTAAGGGGTGATGCCATTTTGTGAGTTACAGGTTATCATCTCTTAGTTTCCATAAAACAGATTATCTTTAGGCTAGACAGGTCCAAAAGTCTGATTAATTCTATTGACTGTGTTGAAAGATTAGTAGTACAAATGAGAGGAGAATCGGGCCCAAACATAGCTTTAGAGTTCAATTACTAAAATGGGTATAATTCAATGAATATTCATCCTAGTCTTGCAAAAATAATCTAAGATCAAAAAAAGGGCATGGAGAGAGGTTCTATTCCCAAGCACAGTACTGAGAGCAGAGCTTGTACCTCTGCACATGACAGGGGGACAAACAACTGGATAGAGCAGCAAACAACCCAGCTTGACTACTGCAAGGAATACAGCTCCTTCCTACAGTTCTTTGTGCAGCTTAATGTGACTTGTTTTTCAAGCAGTTTCCAGTGGATACATCTAGTGGTCCAGTTCTATGACAGACTTAGAGATAAAAATACTTCTTACTTCTTTTAGCTAGCTGAGTGGAGATGCTGAAATGCAATGACCATGGATACTGTAATTATCATTTCACAGTCACGCCTTTTGAAGGATGGAGGATTTGCTTCTGTCAAATGGAGCATCTGTGGCTTTTTAAGTCGCTCTTTTAAGATCAAATGTTGCTGTCAGTTACATGTTACAGCTCCCACTGAGCCAGTGGAAAATTCTCTAGGCTGGCACAGTCTTTTGAATGAAGACTACTGTTTCAGTGATGAATGAGGAAACATCAGTATAGCAAGAACTGACGCTTACTGGGGATAAGTTGATCAGTTTAAAACAGAGACAAGTGCTTATTTACATGGCAAACTATGAACTTCTGGAGTCTTCTGCCCCAGTAAACTGTGGATGCAGATGGCAGGACAGGGTCAAAACAGATCTGAGAAAGTCATGGTAAAAATCCATATATGGATAGTAAAGGTAAGGTGAAGGGTTCCCAAACACAATCATTGTCAGTATGGAGGTAGTGTGATAGGATCATAATGAACCACAGACAGTGGCCAGGATTGTCTGCTCTCTCTAATAAACATCTCCTTCTGTCACTGCTAGATACAGTGTCTGGACTATGTTTTCTGCCCCAGTAGGTCATTTTCTGTGGTTTCAGATTTGCTTCTGCTCCTCTTGCACCATGAGGTAGGAAACAAGGCTAGCCAAGAGGACAGCAAGTCTCCAGGGATGTTCTTTTTGCCATCTCAACCTACTCTTGCCAGAGATTAATCTTTCCAGAGGGAAGGAATTTGCCTGTTTTCATCAAAATGCCTCAGTTGAAGTAAGTTAAAGTGTTAACGTGCTAATTTAGGAGTCCACTTTAAGTATCCTTTTCCCATCATCTGTGCCCCACTAGGCCACATCAGAGGAAGAACAAAGCAGAGTTTTCTGCCTGGGAGACTGCTTCCCATTCTGGCTGCTGCCTGCCTCCATCTCCACATCTAGAAGTTACTCATTGGGGATGTTTAGCGTTCTCGAGTATATTCAAGACTCCCAGTGACAAGCTGTCTGTTGGACCCAGAAAAGTGCTATCCTGTCACCTCAAAACCCCCTTTTCTATCTGCACCTTGTCTTGTTGGTATGGTAACATTTCTCTTCTCTTCTGACAGGTGTTTGAGACATTAGCTCTTTCAGGTTCTCAGCCCCTCACAAGAATGCAGTCATTGGTCACAGTCAGAACAGGTTCACAAGGGAAAAGTCCAACTTAACCAACTTCATTTAATTTCATTATAAAGTCATCCACCTAGTTGACCAAGGGAAGCCAGTAGATGTGGAGGGTTTGGATTTTAGCAAAGATTTTACACTACTGTCAGGATAAAATGTCCATCACACAGCTAGACAAGTTCACAGGGCACTGGGTGAGCAACTGGCTGATAGCTCAAAAAGTTACAGTAAATGGGATTACATCAAGCTGGCACCCAGTCACCACTGGGGCTCCTCAGGGCTCAATTTTACAGGCAGTGATCTTCAATGTTTTTATAAATTATTTGTATGGAGGAATCAAATGCAGGAGTCAAAATTAAGTAATTTTGCCTGTTATACTAGACTAGAAGGAACAGTGGACTCCCTTGAGGGTAGAGAGGCCCTGAAGAGAGATCTGGATAGACTGGATAGTGCAGTCACTGACTGTATGAAATTTAAGAAAAGCAAGTCTTGGATTCTCCAGTTGGGACTGGGTAATTCTGAAGATAAAGTAATCCTGAAGCTGACTTTCTGGTGACCAGTGACAGGACTGGACTAAATGGAATGAAGCTGCATTAGTGGATGTTCAGCTTGAACATTAAGAAAAGATTCTTCATTGAGAAGGTGGCTGGTCACAGGAACAGGATCCCCAGGGAAGCAGTCATGACACCAAGACTGTCAGAGTTCAAGCAGCATCTGGATGACGCTTTTAGTCATATTGTTCAGTTTTAGGTAGTCCTGCAAGGAGCAAGGCTTTGGACTTGATGATCCTTTTGGGTCCCTTCCAACTTGAGATATTGTGTGATTCTTTGATTCTATGAATGAAGATCCTGAAATAAAAATAGAAGTATGACATTTAGATCTTCCCATTGCAGTTTGGACCTACGGTGAATTGAAATAGACATAGCATAAGTAGTCTATTAGTTGTAACAGCCCAGAATGTTACTTTTCCACCGATGCCATATAAAGTGGATTTCCCAAATAATTAGCCATAGATTTCTTTCACTCTGTTTCACTAAAAGTAGCATTTGTGAGAAAACTCTGATAAAATGAAACCAAAATGCTGCAGCACTTGTATTAGTTTTGCTAGAATTTTTTATACTTTTTTTTTATGTCCTTCCAGGCCAAGGATGTGGACTTATTCATTCAAATACAGTCTCTTGTCTTCAAGGGCACAAACTATCAACACTGTTGTTGAACATACTGTCTCTTCTGTCTCCTGCCTTTCAGGAGGTCTTGCACAAAACTAAAACAAAGGCTGAATTTTCCCAGGGAACAGGCATTCTGTTTTGAGCAGCTTTTCTCATGTTACAGAAACTGTACCATTCCAACCAGTCACAGAATTTGCTGAATTGAATCTGAAAAGGACTTCAGTGAAGTATTATAGAGGGGCCCAGTGACTGGGAGGGTGTCAGACCACTGCAGATACTGGCAGAAAGGGACTGAGTAGCACCATTTGGTGAACTGAAACCCATGATCAGATACAGGTTAGAAGGGAATCTAGTGGAGAGTTTCTGGGATGAGACTGGAGTTTCAGGTAAAAATCAAGGGATTTCCCACTCTGGAGCCTGAAGGAGAAAAACTGCACTCTTAGCCTTTGTTTCATAACATGAAGCAGCGCTTCTCTCCCAATGGGACAGGATGGTTCCCATGATTTTACTGTATTACTTTTTCCAAAAAACCTGCTGCAGTACTCTTTAAACTCCAACTAGATGTGAATGGCTTCTTTCCTGCTCATTACAGCTCAGTTAACCCTGGATTGCAAATCATTTCATATAGTTCTCTCTACCACTCAGAGTCTACTAACCTGTAAGATGTAACAGAGCTTCAAACGATTCTTAGTTATCTCTGACTGAAAGTTCATAGTCCAGAAGTCATCAGCAGCATCTCCTTGGATAAAGGTTTTCCAACAGTATTTGTAATCTGGAGAAACAGAAGCAAGATGATTAACTTGAGTTTATTCAGATACCAAAGAAGCTCATGGAACAAGACTTTTTAACCTATTCCCTGTGTCCATGTCACAGAGACAGCTTGGCCAGGGACAGGTCAGCTGATGTATGCTGTCCACTTCATATTTGGAATGAATACTGTTCTCTCCAGACAATTTTTCCCCTCTCTTAACTGCAGAGGAACCCTTCAGCCAGTCTATCCCAGCAACTGCATTTAGTCCCCTAGGACAAGACAGAAGGACCTTATCTCCCATTCCCTTAGGAGCGACATAAATATGGTGTCTCTAAACAAGGGAGAATTTTCATACAGGTCTGGTTCCTAAGAATCCCATCCCTCTTCTCCTGCAGTATTTAACATCTCTTTTTGGATGCAACACTCAGTCACCGAATGGTGATGAATGTGCCCTCAGAGAAGCTGGGTAGGACACTGGGCACAGAAGCAAGCCCATAACAGATTCACTCATGCACAAAGTTCACCAGTTCACCCCTCCCCAATCCCACAAAGCACAGGAAAGCTTGCCTTTCTCTTCCATGACTTCAAGCTTTACTTGTCCTGAGCGGACAAGTTTCCTCAGACCTCTTCGGTTTTTTCCATAGTCTGTGCAGTAAAGCCGTGCAACATAAATGTCTATGGACACATATGGGTGCCAATATAAGAAATCCAGTATTCTGTAGCAGCAGGTTGCACAGGGGCTCCAGGACAGGTACAAGGTGATGTGACACTTGACATAATTATTGAATCTTTTTGGCCTGAAGATTTTCTCCAGGAAGTAGACCTCAGCATGGCTGAAGTCATAATTATTTTTGACCCAGTGTGTCCAAGGTGTGCCATTCTCACCCCAGCGGAGTTCGCATAGCAGGTATGTCTCCATTGGAAACTTAGAGGGATCAAACTGTTCTTTGAATGCCTTCTTAGATATGTACCAGCTGAAATAGAAGAGAAACTTCAAGGAATCACTGCTTCAAAACTTTGCTTTCAGTAGTACTCCAGTACATAAAAAAGGGGGAGGGCGGAGGAAATGAGAGGAGAACTAAGAGCAAAACTAAGCAAAACACGAGTGAGCAGTGCAGGGAAAACAGAGAGGTAGGAACTGCACAGGGTAAAAAAGGAGCTAAAGTCTGAACCACTAACCCTCCCTTTGTCTGCAGAACTTTCACCACCTCCCCCCTCCCTATGACTGTCATCTTCTTCATTAGCAAGAGGAGAGGAGAGGAGAGGAGAGGAGAGGA
>VWZG01005592.1:327397-365723 GCA_013396735.1 Grallaria varia
TCATGTTGAGCTTCCTGTCAATTAGTACCCCCAGGTCCCTTTCTGCCTGGCTGCTCTCCAGCCACTCTGTCCCCAGCCTGTAGTGTTGCATGGGGTTGTTGTGGCCAAAGTGCAGGACCCGGCACTTGGCCTTATTGAACTTCATCCCATTGGAATCAGCCCATCTCTCCAATCTATCCAGATCCCTCTGCAGAGCCCTCCTGCCCTCCAGCAGGTTGACACTCCCTCCCAGCTTGGTGTCATCAGCAAATTTGCTGATGATGGTCTCAATCCTTTCATCTAATTTCTTTAGAATAATCTTGCAATACACTAATTTTCAAGATACAGCCACCTTAGATGAGTTCAGCCAAGAGAAATGTATCGTGTAATCAACTTAATGCAATACAAACAAAAGTCTGCATACTTTTAAATATTTGCTACAGATGTAACTTGTTATTTTTTAAATAACATAATAATGTAAATTTAAACAGCTTTAACAGAAGAACAGACAACAAATTTAAAAACAATCATAAAACATTTACACACTATAGAATACATACAGAATCACAGCACCTATTCTTCTCACTTATTCCTTTTTCTCCCCGGACCAAGTAAGAGAATACGTAAAACAAAATGTGAGTTTACAGATAAAGTGCCCAAAGCTTTGCAATCACTTAATTTTTTTTCTTTTCATAGTTATCACAAGTAGTTCTTGCTGTTCAACATTGTTATGTCCAGTACACATATACACACAGAGCCTAACCAAAAAAAACCAAGCATTTAACAGCTGGAACCTTGATACAGATATGACACAAAATTTAGAGTTAGCAAATAATAAAATAAATAAAAACGAAAACTTTTGTTTTTCTTTCTAAATTTGGTTCATCAATATCATGAAGGTGAACTTGAATCTTTTCAAAATTTAAGAGCTGGAGAGTACACCAAGTGTAAAGAGTGACTGAGAATTTGAAAGGTGGATTGCACCTCAAAATGTTTAGAGGAGTTAGGGGATAAAATGGCAGAGGGATGACAGCCAATATAACTGTCTTCTAGGCTATACTTCCTTTTTTCGTTAATATGCAGATCTGTAAATGTGCATTAAAACTTGAAAATGAAATTGACTGATTACAAATACATTTAAAAATGTGTTATTTATGCATTTCCTATTGTATTGTCCCATCCTCCATAACTTGAACAGGAGTGCAATGAGATTATTTTAAAATGAACTAATTTTATGAAAAAAAAACTAGTACCTCTCATTAAAACTTTGTGTAATAAACTGTATCAATTTAGATGCTTAATAATTTTCCTTCCTTCCTCTACCACTTTTTATTAGAAATTATTTAAAATACTGTTCATTGCAAGATAATAATAGTAATAATGACAATGTCTAAAAATACATGATCATAGATGTGTCAAAACTTCTTTAATCTGCATTTTTCTTCCCTTGCTAATTCTTTGCACAACCGAGGCACTTCTTTATTAAACTTTGGATTAAAACCTTTTTCCCCTCCATTGAACAGAAAATGCCCGGTCTGACACTTTATTCTGTGTGTCACAACGGCTGTTTCAAGACCTCAAAACTGCCGAGCAGGGCAGAGGCATTTTTTGGATTCTCTTGCTGCCCAGCCCTGGGGGTGAGCCAGGCTTAGTCCTCCTCCGGCACAACCCCGTCTCTGCTTTTGTCAGTGCCTTTTGTTTCTCGGTGGTTTATGGCTCCCGGGAAAGCTTTTATGCCGGTGGGAACTTCCCCAGCAGGCTGAGACTTTGGTGCAGCCCCTTGTCCTCTGCAGTTACACTGGGCACAGGGGGTACCCTGCTGGGGTACCGTGGCACCAGCAGCGCCCGCGTCCTTCCCCAAGCAAGGCAGAGACTTTGCACAGACAGAAAGCAGCCCCCTGGGACAGCAAAGCGAGGGGTCCCCTCGGCTTGAAGCAGCAACAACACAGAGCGGAAGCCGGGGTGGTTTTTTTTGGCCATCAGTTTCTTTTACCCTCTCATCTTTTTCCTGTACATGGCTTGTCCTCTCCCGGTGGACCTTCCCGGTGCTATCCCTCCTCTCTGTTCCTGCAGACGGGGCGCCGGTGATGGAGCACACCCCAAGGCTCCGCCGGCACAGCGTGATGTAAGAGGAAACAGGAAAACTTTGCTTGACCGCGGCTCTACCCCGTAATGACATGTCTGTACATGCCTGCAGTGAGCAGCGCTCTTTCCGCTTTCCTTGCTCCTAAGCTGGGCAGCAAGGGCTGAGACTCGTTTCGAGTTTAAAAAAATACAGTAATTGAACAATCTCTTTGACACTTTCTTCTAAGTTCCAAAGGGATTGTAATGCTTCCTTGGCAGGGAAAAAAAAAAAAAAAAAACCAAACAAAAAACCCCCCAAAACCCCACATTCCTCTGTGTGTTGCAAATAGTAAAAAAAAAAATCAAGATTTAATTATATAGAAGTAGCTGTGATCAAATAATATAGATTTGATCATATAAAAGAAATAGTTCCTTCGAGTAAAGGTAGAAAATTGTGAGGCACAATGTAGAGAGTTGTTGAGGAGTGTTGTGTTTGAAGTATGCAGAAATGCATACCTTGCCAAGAAGTCATTGGACCACGTATGTTAAGTTACTGGTCCATATATGCTGCTTGGAAACACCCTCACCCCTTCCCACCTTGATCTGCATACCAAGGATTCCAATCAGTAAAGCTAAGCAGAACTGACCAGTGATTTTTTTTTGGAATAAAGATACATAGCCTATAGAGCCAATCATTGTGAAGGTTTCCAAAGACCCAGGGCTTGAACCGCCTCCTGCAGCTGCAGCGTCCTAGAACCGGATGAAAAGGACCGGCTGAACTGCTGAGATAACATTTTAGCCCTCCCACCACAGAGAGGGATGTCTTTACTTAAGGTCGTGTTATGCTCTCAGAGACAGCCAGTCCGTTCCTGGGAAGTTGCCCAAAGATCTGCTCGCTGCAACAGGAGTGCACCCTCGCAATGCAGAGTGCAAGCCGTGCTCAGTCCCACCTGGATCATCAGCTTCCCACATGCAGGTCATGGTACAAAGATATGCTGGCAGGGAATCACAGCTGGGAGGAGTCGGCAGAACCCTGTCAGAAAATGGCTGTGTGCTCATGCCTGAGCTGGAACAAACCTGCAGCACCTACTAGTGACCAACAGCATTACCTGGGTCTGCCATTAATGGTCAGGAGTCTGCTGGGTAATTAATAAGCATCATTAATTACAGGGGTCTGAAGGGGTTATAAATAAAGCAGGTTAGGTGACTAGACTGGTAAACAGCCAATGAAAAAAAGAGAAGAAAATCCATGACTTTGATTGATGTGCCCACAGTCATTTTGCCTCTTAAGCACTCTGGCCATATTTGTTATTTCAGTGAAAGCTTGGACATGGGAATGAAAAACATGACGTGAGATCATCAGCATGTAGGTAACTCAACCAGAAATGAAAAACATCTTGTTCTGACAGCTCAGTCATGGGACATATGAGTCATAATGTCTTAGTTCAATTTATCTGATTCATTATGCTCTTCTTTATATTTATTACTCAATGAAATAGAAACCAAAACATAACTGCACTTTTGTGATTTATTTTCCAGTTTTAAAAGCTTGCAGAGTATCTGGGAATATTTCCTATGCGCATATTACATGTTGGTCCCCCTAGTAGCTGGGCCTTTCTGACCCCACATCTATTATGAATCTCGTTAAGGAGGCTTTATCACCTCACAGTTGAATAGGACAGGAGAATCCATACAAGCCAGGAGCTTTATAGGAGACAATTTTCACCAGAATCAGTGTATCAAAAAATTACAGCGTTCCCCAGCACATCTCTCTGTAGACTCTTGCATGTTGTTGACCTTTCCTGTCAGATTCTGAAGCCTGTTCTTACTTCTCAGCCCCTCTAGCCTCAGACTTGCGTCACAGCCACTCATCTGACATTACATATTTGTCCAGGCCCGTGGGACAAAGAACAGGAAGGACAGTTCAGAGCTAAAAAAAAAAAAAANACCCCAGAAAAATTATTTATCCCTGTTATAAGGCTTGATTCCTCATTTTTCTAAGCATATACTTCCCTAATGATTTTCAAAGAGTTTTGATAATTGGAGAAGAAAGTGAAATAGCTTCTGTTTTGAAAACTGATGTTTGAAGAAAGTCTGCTTGAGCAGTGCAATAACATAAAGGATTTCCCTTCACTCTTTAAAGGAGATCTCTCCTTTTTGTATCACCCACGTGCTGTTCGGACACTTCTCCCTGCCAAAGAGACTGCCCTGTATGGTGATACTGCCCTTTGGTCACTCCACCTCAATTAGCTGGTCAAGGAAACTCTTCCTCTAAAGAGAGAACACGTTGGCACAGCACTATGAGGAATGAGCCAGCAGAGCTGGGAAGACATAGGCAGGATTGGCCCTTGCTGTTGCACTCAGGATAGCCCACACTTGGCACAGCCAGTGGGGAGCCTGCCTCCGCATGCTGAGGCCATTGCTGCTCCTGTCCCCAGCCTGAAAACAACCCATCTTGTTCCAGCCCACAGACAGCCCTTTGCTGCAGCAGCTCCAGTAGCTCTGGGGAAACCCTCGCCTGCCCTGTGGTTCAACCCTCATGAGCTGAGGTTTCTTTTCAGACACAGATACATGAGAATAGCAGAGGTGATGTGTGTAGGCAGTGGAGTTTGGGTCTGATCTCTGTCCCCAAGACACCCTGTGTCCACCTCCTCTCTTGAATCTGTGCATCTCCAGAAGGAAAATCCAGTGGGTAGTAGATGAGTGAAAGGAGAGATGGAGATAGAGAGGTTCTTTAAGGGCATGGTGGCTGTGTGGGAGATGGTAGGACAAAAGGTTTTGGCAAAAGTCCATGGCAAGGGAAAAGAATCCCAATTCAAGTGAAATATACTGTAAGACAAGGAATGAGGAAGAAAACTTTTCTTCTCTCTGACCCCAGTTTGTCCCAGTCTTTAGCCTTAGAAAAATACAACAAGAGCCAGGACAGCTTTATCTTGACTTGAAGCAACAGATTGTCTTTATACTGGGATTTTGTAGCAATAGAAGGAGGAAGGAGCAGGGTGAGCTGTGAAATAGGCTCAAGCCCAAATTCCCCAGAAACAGTCCAAGTTGCTTTATTGGGCTTGCATCATACTTTTGCAGATGTTTTCAAACAGGATAGCTCCACTTACTACAGCACAAATTGTTCATAGGACTGCAGCAGGACTACCTCTGGTTATTTGTTACTGCTGTTCTGCTGCAGTTACCACTCTTGCAGTTCTGTTGTTAGGAAGGACAGGATGAATGGTCTCATCCATAGGGGTTTTTTAATGTTTTATTCTAATCCATTCAGTTTTGCAGAAGGTAGTAAAATAGTTTGGAGAGCAGTTTTGCAAAGGAACAGATGCATTTTGGCAAAAAATTACCAGGCATGTCAGCAAACCAAAATATCATATGAAAAAATCAGGTATTACAAATCTGGGAAATTCGATTTTCCCAGAAATACCTTCCCTGACTGACTTTAGCCAAGCTTGAAGACAGCTGGCCATAAATCAGCAGTTCTGTTTCCTGAAAATCATCATTCTAATGAGATGCTTTTATTCTGACTCACAGCACAAATAGGGTCCTTCCTTCCCTTCCCTCCCACTCTCACTGGCCTCTACCCCACATCCTGTGTTGTTCTATAAAACAGCTGATAGCCTGTGGCATGCACCTGGGATGCCATAGAGCCAGGTTTAAAAAGAGATCTGAACCTGAGTCTGACCCAAGAATGGCTACCCAGCTAATCTCCGACTTTCCACAGAAACCTTTTGTTTCTGTCCAAACAAACTTTCCCTGTGAAAGCCAAGCAATCCTGTCCAGCTCAGCTGTCATTCCTACATGCACTGCTGTGTCTCCAAGATAGAAAGCAGCTCAAAGGGCTTCAGAAACAGACTGTCTTTATTTGCGGAGAACAAAACTAATGCTGACCACACAGGGCTGGGATTTGCGTTTTGACAGCTTCCTCAAAAGGTTGAGGCTTTTCTTAAACATAGTATCACTCTGATACTGTAGCAAGTACAGCTCATCCCTTTTCTTCTCCTGTTGTCCCCCAACCCTACTGTCCATTACCTCTGCTGGGACAGGACAATCCCCAAACATGAATCTCTGAGTTTTAGATACGGTGTGAGCACTGTCGTGGCTAAAGGGACTGCTGAGCAGGTTCGTGTCCATGGCACACTGAAAATGGTACGAATATTCATCATAGTGTGGGAAAGTCCTCCTGCTCTCAACAATGAATAGCTATGAACTCCTTAACCTCACTGTGCCACAGCCATAGAACCTTCCTGAAATCCTGTCATGCTTACCATCGGGCAGGAAAGTAATACCTGTAAGGCCTTCTTCTGAGATACAACATATTTTGACGCCAAAAAAAAAAGAGCATTGGCACACATGCAAGCATTGAAACAGCTGGAAGTTGGAGATTAAAACCAACTATTGTTAATTTGGCTCCTCCAAGCACGCAAAAGAAGCCTGATGCAATCTGACCGTGATTTAGGAGGCAGAGTTGGAAAACAGATGAAGCTGCCAGGTTGATACCATTCCCTGTGGTGATTGGAGAAATTGCCAGCATGCCAGAGAAGCGGTCACAGCAGCATGGCTGGTGGAAAGTTCTCAGCACTGATGTCCTCGTTGGTGCCAGCACCAAGCATGCTGAGAGCATCTAACTATCCCCATGATACAAATGAACTATAATGAAGGAGGACCATAAAACCACAAGAGAATTCTCCTTCTCCATGAAAAAAAGGTAAAAATGGTGCTCCTTTTATCTGATGGCAACTACAGTTCCATCTGCAAGCAACCAGTCCTTCAAAATCAGCTCTCTTATGGGTTATGTTGGTCTTCAAATGAAGCTTGCTTTGGTTACTGTCTGAAGATTGCTGCACATCACACAGAATCATGGAAACATAACAAGGAGATACAGAGCTCTAAAGGAAAAAATACCGGGAGATGAGAATTTAAAATGGTAGACCACCTGGAGGAATGAACAGGAAAAAAGCAGGAGATAAATGAAAGGAAATAAGACAGAGAACAAGAATAAGCAGAAAATCCTGAGGATAGATCAGTGATAGACCAGAAATAGCCATGCTTTCATCCTGTCAGTGCCAGGGGAAGAAAATGCTGGATAGTCCATGCTACAAAGCTCACTTAGTCCGTATGCAGGGGAGACAGACCAGGATAGCATGAAAAGTGGTGGAGGGAAAGAAAATCCTTCTCCTAGTGCAACTGAAGCCTTTAATCTGTGCCAGCCTGGATTCTGGCATAAGCCCCAGCCCTACTGGGAACTGTTAGCAACAACATTATACTAAAAGATGGGAAGTTCAGCCTCACTTTGTTTAGCCTGCTTGATTCCCAGGCTAATGACGCCTCCAGAAGCTAGACCACATACCCTCAGGCTTTGCACCCTACAGATTAACATCTTCAGAACCTGTTTTAGCTGAAGGGCTTATTTGCACAGGAAATCTCTCTCTGTTGTGGCCTTTATTGTACAAGTATCTGTCTTGTGGAAACTCTAGTGCATGAGTCATTTACCTGCAGCACAGGTAGAAAAAACCAGCACCCATGGAGAATTTGAATGGCCTGCAGCAAAGCCAGGAGCTGGTAACTATGTAATGCTGAAAGAAACACGAGTAGTGTGTTTCAGCTGCCAACGAGAAGAGAAAAGCCAAAGCAGAACAAATGCAAGATTTCTAGTGTCACGTTCAGTCTTTCCTTTGCAAAAAAAAAAAAAAAAAACCAGTTACAGTTTGGCATGTCATCCTAAAAAGGATGGTATTCCCTCCCTCGGTGCAAACAAGCAAAGATGTGCATTTTGCACCGATTAAGCTAGGCCAGCTTGCAGCCAGTTACACCGGTGCCAGTGCAAATGCCAATTTATAGAGGCTGTGTCTGGGCTTTGCTGCCAGCAACAGAAAATCGTGTCCAAAGCACAGGTGCATAAAGAAGGGAAACCAAGCAAGGGAATAGCAGAGAAGCACAAGAAACGTTGTGCAGTGGGAGAAGCTGTGTTTTCAAGCTTTTATTTTGGGTGAAAAACTGAGTTAATAGGAATTCCTGGATTTATTTGGTCTTACGGCTGATATCACCGCGTATCTCCTTCGGGTCCAAAGCTCTGTCTGGGTGTCTTGTGGCACGTACGAAGGCGGCGGTGGGGCTACAATCGCCCTCGCCCCCTCCGGGGGCTGTGGGTGCGCTGGGGCGGGATAAGGGGGGCGGGATAAGGGATGTGGGATAAGGGATGCGGGAGCCTCCCCGCCGCTCCCGTCACGGCTGTCTGCTGCCGCTCGGTGGCCACGGGACGGTGAAGCAAAGGAGAGCCCGGGCTGGGGGGAGACCGCCCGGCCTCTCGAGTTCAGCCTTCCCGCGACGTGTCCCAGAAACCTGCCGTCCCGGCACGGAGGAGCCTCCTGGTCCACGAAAGGGTTCTCTCCACTCGTTGCTGTGTCCCAGGACCGGCTCTCCCTCAGGTCGGGACCACAGACACCGAGCCTGGGTGGGCTACACGCCGCGCAGCAGGGCTGCGGACAGAGTTGTACCTTTTTCTTTCCACAAGTGTGTGATAAATGAAAACTAGTGATTCGTGCCAGAAATAGGATGAAGGAGGTCAGTGCGACCCTGGGAAGTGAGAAAAAGATTCTAAAACTTAATTGCCCCTTATAAATTTAAAACAAGACTATCTCCCCTTTATCTTGTACATGAGTTATAGCTAAACCAAGCCTAGCCAACAAGATGTTCACACTTTCTTGTCAAAGAATACGAGAATTTATAGCCTGCTGTATAGATAACGAATTAGTCAAGGTAAACATCTGTTGAATTCTTGAAATAATGATGTAAAATGTATATGTATGTGTGTAATGAATATGCATGAAATAGCTAGAATAAAGTGTCAAGCTAATATCTGTTTCGGGGTGGCAGGTTAGGAGTTTTACCTCCGCCTCGTCACCCAGCGCTGTTTTGCTTTTACCATATAATAAACTCTTATTCAAAACCCCATTTGGGCTTGGGACTCTGTTTCTCACAAGTGGGCTGGAACAGGTTGCATAACGCAAAACCCCCTGAGGAGCCGCGTGCTGGGGTCACCTCACCACAGGGATTTGGTCTGATGCGGAGTGGCTCACACTGCGCCTGACATGGCGTTCCCTCAGAGGTTTGGGGGGGGTTGAGCGCCACACGGCTCCAGCACAGGTAGGGCCAGAGCCCTCTCGCAGCACAAGGCAGGAGCACACAAGGGACTCACCGTAGCTCCCTGTGGCTGTGTTTTGGGATAGGGAGTAGCCAGCTTCCACACTGCTCTTCTGGCAGGGAGCATCTGTCCCAGCCAAAGTCTGTGGCAGACGCTGTCTGGGCATGGATGCGATGAACCTAAACAGCCTCATGCCCATGTGGTGCCTACGGCTGGGGCACAGAAAGCAGCAGTGTCATGGGCCTGTATGCTCCTTCCCTAAATACAAAAACATCAGTCTGGGCAGGAAGCGTTGCCAGCATGTGATCCTCACTTGTATAGAATACAGATCTTCACTTCTGCTCAGCCTAAAAATGCAAGTTGTCAAAGATGTGAACTGCCTGATGCTTGCTCCAGGCCTGTGCCACCACACAGCCTTGTGCCTGAGATTCCTGGCATGCGGGGGAAACAACAAACAAAAGTCACAGTAGTTTCCCACTACTCTGTGCACTGCTGAGGGTGGGGAGGTAGGAAGTGACTTGTTTGTGGGAAGTGACTAATTAAGATTGTATTTTTCTTTTGTCAGTTATACTGAAGAGTTAATGTATTATTTTCAGTCCTTACCCACAGCCAATAATTTAGCTCATGCCAAGCCAGGTCATGAGTAGATCATTTTTCCACAGAACTACCCAATGCTATCGCATTGCATTTGCTTGCAGTTTGGACGCCATTCCTTCAGGTCACTGTCAGAGTGTCTAATCGGCATCTTAGCTGGGTTTTGGAGCTTTTTGGCTTCAAACTGTCCAAATTCCATCTTTATCCATAATCAAACCACAGAGTTAAGTGCTGACTTGGAGGTGTACCCTGGAACAGTGGTCTCTGGGTTAAAGTAGAGTCTTTCTTTGATAAGGAAAGTCACCTGGAGCTGTCTGCTGGTGAACATGGGTTTCTGATGGACTCAGCACAGTGGAAATGGTGGAGATCCCCCAGTTAACTTGGACATTTACTGTATTCTAAGCACATTACTTTCCAGAGTACTGGATCAGCCCAATTATCCTGCCAACAACTCATATAAAGTGAAACTCTCCTTCCCTCCCAACATCAGTCAGCAAACAGCATAGGCAGCCCCCTAAGTCAGTTAACTACAGCACAAGGACACGACTGGGGTATGTTTCACCCACCCCTGCTTTTACTTGTATTTGAGCTGTGTTTTCTAACTGAGGCTGGCTCTTACTTACCAAACAGCCCAGTACACCATCTCCTCGATGTACCCCATGGCCTCAGACCAGCATACAGAGCTTCCTTTACAGCTCTGAAGTCACAAGCTGGCATCTACTGGTCTCAGCAGCTCTACTTCACTAATAGCAGGGAGCTCTCCAACCCTGGGAAAACCTATTCTAAGCAGGAAGCAGAATTGTCTCAGGGGCCATAATAAGCCTGTGTTACAACATTCCCCAGTCTCACCGCTTTGGTTCCAAGTAAAAGGTGTACATCTCCAACATACACCTCAGATACAAACAGCTATGAGGATGTTATGAACAAGCCCCAAACCAAGCCTGCTAAGCCAAAATTAATTCCTCCACAACACATGCAGTTGTTACCCTGTGGAGAGGATGAGAAAGAGACAAAGAACCACAAGTGGCAGATTTGAGTCAGGGCACTGAACACTCCACCGGAAAATGCTCAGACATAATGATGAAGGCAATCTAGGAACCTAGACCTAATAAAATGGTTTTCTGTTCTCTTTTTTTTCCCTCCCGTCTCCTTAATGTGGCTCACCTTTTTCTCACTATGTCTAATGTTATTTTTTCCTTTACCCTGGAACATCTGTATTGCCACATTTAAACAAAGGGTCAAATTATGCACTCAGACACATTGTCACAAGCACAGAAAAATCTCAAACCTCGACGCTACCCAAGTCAATATGTATTTTTGACTGTCATGACACCAGAATCCCTCCCTGCTGAGCAATTCTCCTGGTCACACAGAAGGAACAGAAATCAACACCTGGCCTACTGGACTAATTTTCTCTCTTTCGGCCTTAACTTCAGGAGACTGAAATAAGGTGTTCATGTGTTTTACTACATAGGAAGTTTTAAAACTAGGAAGAGGATGCTACATAGAACAGACAGATTCTGAGATTTTGCTTTTCCTCCTGCTCCTGGTGCTGCAGCAGATTGCTGTTAAGCAGGCTGCCAGCAGCCCTTGGCATTTGCATGACTGCATCATTCAGCACTGCGAGGACAGTTTCAGGTGCTCCAAGCAGCTCTCTCGAGCCAGTGGAAGGTCAGTAAAAGACGGACACATGCAGGGGACAGGTGCTGAATCCCCGGTGTACACCTGTTCCTTGGGGATCAAATTACAGAAAAGGAGTTCCAGTGCATAGGCTCACAGAGCAGGTAAGTACTGATAGAAACTGAAATCTTCAGCAGTTTGCATCAACATGCTGTCTGTGAACTGCAGAGGCTGAGGAGAGATGAAATACACCCGGCTTGATCATCTCTGCTGGAGAGATGGGGAGATTTGGTGGGTGCAGGGAGTGAAGAGAGACATCTGCGGTGTTACCATGTCAGAGAGCTCTGCTGGATCACAAGTCAACACCTGCATCTTTGCACCAAAGCAATGCAACACTCTGCAAGGTTACTTTGCATCTGCAGGCACTTTGACACTATTATTAGGCTGTTTACAGCTATAGTAAAGTGATATAGTCATGAGTGAGGTTAAGAGAAGTACTTCTCAGGCCCGTGTTAGCCCCAGAGTTTGCATGGAGGACATAACTGGGGTTAGAACAGCAGTTTTTAGCAAAATGTTTTTCTCAACACAGACGGTTCATGGCTCCCTCATAACTAAACTGTGCAAGAGAAGCATTTTTATTTTGTCACAATAGTCTGGGGTTCTGGAGTTCTTACACTGTATGATTCTGTGGCTTCTCCTGACCTTGCACCCAGGGAAGAGAAGCAGTCCGTAATACACTGTCTTTGATTTTTTCCTTGCTGCCTTAGGTGTGCTTTTGCAGCTGGAATTCCATAGACATTAAAGATGATGAAGTACAGATAATTTTAACCTTTACACAACTAGCAGATAGCAACGTTCTCCTCCCCAGCTTTAACTCTTCACTGGATTTAATTCCTAGGCAAATGACACCTAGTTAAAAGAGCTTCAACCCCTCACTGTTGTCTCTTTGTCTCTTTCTCTTTCCATCTCAGCCAAGTTAGCCATCTAAATATTGTCAGACAAAAGCAGGTAAATCTTTTTCTTCCGTCTGTCCCAGACAACATCCACTTGCAGATCCCATTCCACAGCCCTGGGCTTACCGGCTCTACCATTCAGATGTAGAGCAGGTGCCAGCCAGGGAGCCTCACGCTCTAACACTTGCTAATCACTCCTGAATGCATGTGCAAGAGCCAGTCTTGGAGAAAAGGAGAGGGTGGATAGGCGGGGGCAAGGGCCAGGCAACGTGGGGATCCGTATCTCAACCCCTGACAGATTTGAAAAATGAGCACCGTTTTTCCTAATCCCGGCCTTCCCTGTAATTAGGACACTTGTCTCACAGGTGAACTGCTCTCGTGGGGAGTTTTGGGGGCTTAAAAAAATCCAGAGAGCACAGGCTGGGCACAGTGATCTGCTTGGAAAGTATGTGCTGTCTTGGAAGAACTCGCTTGGTGGGATGTGTTGGCAGCGCTTACAGTCCTTGAGACCACTTATGATCTGCGCCAAGTGTAATCTCAGTCACCCACTTGGCACGTAATCCTCATTAGTCCTATTCTGATGTTCATTTACAATGGTGACAATACATGGGTTCATCCTCAGATGAGAGCTGTGGAAGAAAGTAGGTGCCACAATACACAGTGAACTTGAGAAAGCATGAAATTTAGCTACCTCTTCAGTGTCCCCCTTGAACCGAAAGCCCTGGCAACAATGGATTTTGTAAGAAACTGTCCCTGTCAGAACGAGGAAGACAAAGAAGCCTCAGGGGATTAAAAAAAAAAAAAAAAAAAAAGGCGCTTTTGTGTCACTTCGAAGTTCATAAATGGTGTGCGCTTGGAAAACAAAAGACAAAGTGCCTCATGCAGAGTATCCTTTCCGAGGAGAGCAGGAGAGGTGGCTCATATTTAAGGCTGCATAAGGCCTTAGTACAGTGAGAAACACAGGATTTACTATTCCCCCACCCCTTAAGGTGGAAGTGGCAGGAAGCATCTGAACACAGCTATGTCTATGCCATCTGCTTTTAGTAGGAGGACATCTAACTGAGCCTGTGGGAACTACCACACTAGGGCTAGGGGGAAGAGGGGAGGATTGGGAGGGTTTTTCCAATATGCACAGTCTCTCCGTGTTCCCCAGGACTCCATATAACCCTGACTCCAAGCTGCACCCAAGTCTACCCTTGGGGAGGCTGTTCCATTTAATAGCTGATGGGCCCTGGTAGGGAATGCTTGTTGAGATGAGTGCTTACAGCACTGCAGCATCATGCGCACGGCAGGCATGGATGAAGGATTGTTAAAGAAAGAACAGACCCGTCAAACCCTAGAAATCTGGGCCCTCTCACTAGCCTGCTTTTTGACACCTAGCTTTCCTGCCTTTTCAGGGAGTCCCTTCGTGTCATGGCTCCTGTGTGCCAGTCTGCCTCTCCACAGCTAACAAAGGGCCACATCATGCACTGATTCTCAGGGCATTGAGAGGCTGGGCTGTCAGTGGGAGGGAGAAGCTTTGTCCTTTTCTCTACCTGCTCCCCTAAAGAGTCAAGAGAAAGGAAAACTGTATTTTAATATGAATGACAGTCTAATTCTTGTTATTCTTTCTTGATTCCCTTCCTTCCACAATCTGGAATCTTGGGTCCAGGCTGTGAGCTATAACTAAGATGCAGGGGACAGGTTGTCCAGAGCCAAGGGCTGGGTGAGTACCAGAGTGCCGCAGGGCAAGAGTGTTTTCATACACTTAACTTGAAGAATGTTCAATTATAAAAAAAAAAGTAAAATAATAAAATCAAAGGTGCCTGCTTGAGAGAAAAGCTCAGATTTGCTCAAGAGAACACAATGCGGTGGTTTCTACCTGCCTTCCCCAACCACATACGTCCCTGTCAGAGGATCATGGCTCTCAGAAAAACCTCCGAGGGGCAACAGGGCTCAGGCCATGGTTCCCTTTTCACTAATACCAAGCCAGCACCCTGCCACCTTGCTGAGCCCTATGAACGTGAGCAGAATGATACAGCGACACACAGTGACACTTGACAGTATTTACCAAAACACAGACAACCCACATTAGAGCTAGAGGAGGACAGAAGAACACCGAATCTATGTAAAATCTGAGAAAATTTCTACTACTGTAAGATTATCCTGTTCATGCAAATGAGTTTAGCAATACTCTGAGGTAGGAACCCATAGCATTTCTGACTCAGTGGTGTGAAGTCCAGAGCTGGATTTACAGTACTTACAGTATTTACAGCTTCCTCAGCTCCAGCCTGTGTAAACTGGTGTATTTGCATCACTTCAGAGGAAGGCTGAGCTCCAGGTCTCTGAAGGAGTTCCCTTACTGAGAATAATGGGGGATCCTTGTAGGGGGAACTTGCTGGATGAAAACATCCTCATCCACAGTCCTGTCTCACCTTGCTTAGGCCAAGATGCCAAGACCACTTTTGGACCTGAGCTTCTATCTTTGCTGCTGAACCGCTACAGAAAGGGGTTGTTAGGCCATGCTACCGTCCAGTGAGTGGCTGCCTTCACTTCCAGATACTTAACGAGCCACCTTATGGGGAGAGGGGGACACAGCCTTGGGTCAAAACTGAAATTGCTTCTGGTATTTGATCCTGTTGGGAAGAACATGATTAGACTAAATCTGACCTTTGTTGCTGTTACAGCTGAACACAGCTCCAAAAGAAACACGAGTGGATACTTGCATCTGTTCTGGGAGTCATTCCCAACAGGTTTTTTTTTTAAAGGAACAGCAGCTCTAGACATTCATGGGCAGTAATAGCCAGTCTGAAGGCTGATGATGCCACAAGCACATGTTCCAGACCTGATTACCCTGGGGAGCTTCCCAAACATCCACATCATGTTTCCCAGAGCATTCTCTGTGTCTGTATAACTTCTGGATTTGTCTCTCCAATATGTTTTTATGTGTATCTTTTATTTGGGGGAAAATAACTTTATTTCTTTTCCTAAATAAATTCTAACTTTAGATGGTATGGTTTTTTACACTCACACAACTCTTACTTCACTCACCATGACATTAAAAAAGATATGCTTGGTCACTTGATTAGAGGTATGGTTGGGGAGATGGAGCAAATTACCCACACCGGATCACACGTGTCGTGGGGCAGCCCTGACAGCTGGGGACCGTGGGGACCGTGGGGACCGGCGGCCCTCTGCGCCGCAAAGGGCTGCACGATGGCTTCGCGTCGGAGGGGCAATCCCTTTCCGTGCATGCATAAGGACTGGCGGCACCGAGCAAGCGACCTGCCCGAAACCCACAGCCCGGGGCAGACCTCGGCTGACACTGCTTGCTCCGGGGTCAGAAGCAGGCTCTGGGCTCTAGCTCTGTATTTCATCCCTCCCGCCCCACTATAATCACTTCCCTCCCTCCGCCCGTTCCTAATCATGTCTAACTGGATCCTGTTCAGATTCTGAGAAATGAAATCGCCATTAGTTAGGAGGCCATCAAGTGGGCCCGGCAAAGGCCCTTCGAGGTGGCTCAGGGGACCAGCTGGGGCTCATTTCTCATCACGACTCAAGATGGGAGGAGGAGATAAATGGAATTCAAAGGAAGTCCTTCTCTGTCAGCTCCTAACGATGTTTGGCAAAGTAATGGGGTTAGTAGCTGCTCCCCTGCTAATGTACAGAGGTAGGTGCTTGTGTCCTGTTTCTTTGTACTGGCAGAGGTGAAGAATTTGCTTAATGAATTGCATGCCCTCGTTTGTACTTCTTCCATGTGATTTTCCAGGTTTTGTAACTCCCGGGCTGTGAGATCCTCCTGATACATTTTTAATTTCCTTAAAGTAAATGGCAATATTGGGAGGGGGGGAAGGGGAACAGTTTATCCCCTCCAAGAAGACTCTAGGCCCTGACTTCAAATCCAAGATCTGTAAGGCTCTTTTACAGTTGCAGTGGTCATTTCCTTTTGAATCTGAAGCGGGGATTCCCACATCTCCCTAGTGCGTAGTAAAAAAAAACCTTTTTCTTTTTAAGTCATCTCTTTAAAAAGAAAAAAGACTCAAATGGCTGGGGAAAGAAACTTGGAAAAAAGTGAAATGCCACTTGTCTGTGTCACTACAGAACGGAACTGCCTGACTCAACCTTGGGCTAGCCTCTGAGAGAAGCAGCCTGGCTGTCTTTGCCCCACAATGCAGACACCGCTCAGTAGCGCCGTCCCCCCTGCCCCCGTCTAGATTCACTGGCGGGGGAGGTGGAGGACTTATCTGTTTGCAGTGATGGTTTGCGATCTGCAATGCAGACGCACAAAGTCTCCGCATGCCCCGCGGCGGGCTCTGGGTCCATTCTTTCTCTCAGGGTGGGGACGAGTGAGGAGGCGGAGGTGGGAGAAAGAGCGTTAAACGGGGTGCGGGGGTGTCTGCCAAGCCGTGGCCAACTCACCAGGCGACTCTGCCCAGGCCTTCTGGCCCCGAGGGCAAAACAAGGATCTTCCTCTCACCCGCTAGCAGGCAGGGATGTACCGACCCCCACCGTGTCACCTAGGGGCCAAGTTGGCAAGCGGGGCCTGGTGTCCCAGCCCTCCCCCAGTGCCTGAATACTCCCCAAAGTCCCTCCCCGCCAATCAACCAACTTTTAACATGACAATGACAATACCTTCCAGCCAAGGCCAGGCTGGGGAGGACTTAAAGCATCGCCCCCCCCACTCCGCCCAATGGGGTACCTGACCGCGGGCTGCCTGCAGCCTCCACGGCCACATCGCCGCATGCTCGGGGCTGGGGGTTCCGGCCCGGCCATGAGCGCCCACCTGGCCATGCCCTCCTACCTGCCCTACCCCGGCGCGGCCCTCTATGGGGACTACTACTGGCTCTCTCCAGGGAACACGGACAGCGTGCCCGCCGAGGAGCCTCCGGCGATGGACGCCCTCCCCTTGCCCGCGGCGGAGAAGACGCCCAGTCCCTCAAGTACGGTCCCGGCGGAGGGATGGGGTAGCCCTGGGCTGGGGTGGCGGTGCTGGGGCTGCGGGCGGTCCCCTGTGTCCCGGGTCCCCCCTGCCCGCGGGATGGAGGCGATGCCGGGGATGCGATGGGGAGGAGTGGCGGGAGCCGGGCGCTGCTGCCGGCGGCCCCGGCGTGGCCCCTCTGCCTGGGTGGGACGGGACAGAGGGGCGAACAGCGAGAGGTCTCGGTTCCGCTGCCACGAGGCTGCCTCTGCCCGCTGCCCAGGGCTGAGGAACCCCTGCGGGTCCCCGGGGCAACCGCAACCTTAAATTCTCCCGAGAATATGGAGTTTAAAGTTTTCGAGTTTTCCCCGCCTGAATCTGCTCACCCCAGTTCTTTTCTCTCCTCAGACGACTCTCCAGCTTCCTCCAGCTCGGGGACGCTAACCCAGTACTACACCCCTGACTCTGCCGCTAGCCCCACCGCAGCGGCCAGCCCATCTCCCCACTCCTCTTTCCAGAAGGCCAAGGCGCAAGGCAAGGGTGTGGGGAAGACGGGCAAGAGCCGCACAGCCTTCTCGCAGGAGCAGCTGAAAGCCCTACACCTGCGGTTCCAGAGCCAGAAGTACCTCAGCCCGCAGCAGATTCGGGAGCTGGCTGCTGCCCTGGATCTCACCTACAAGCAGGTGAACATCTTGCTCTGAGCCGCTGAGTTGCACTCGTGGCGTGAAGTGACCTTGCGAGCAAGCGTTGGGGGGTTTTGTTTTGGGTGGGTTTTTTTTTTTTTGTCCCACTTAGGCCCCAGAGATAAGTTTCTCTCATGATCTTGCTTATGTGGTGTTGCTTACGTGAGCGAGAAGGGGGTGTCAAAACTTACGACTCAGTCTTCCTCTCGTGTTTGGTTCCAGCGCTACCCACCCACTCCGTGCAGGTGTTTGAAAGGGCATGCAGAACAGCAAAGCAGGGCTGTGCAGAGTCAGGTTACTGTTCTGTACGGGCATGTGTTGTCGCTGGATGTAAAAAGTCAGACACTTGGCACTGTTATGCACGTTACCTTAGTCAGGGTGGCACCTGGGCCTCTCCCTGGAGGAAGGGTCCTTCCCGCCCACCGCCCAGCAGCTCGTGTCTGACCGAAGGAACAACTCGCTCCTTAGGTCTTGGCAGAGCAGTGAGATGGTGATGCTGTACTAGCTTGCGTTTCTGCAGTTGTTTTGGCCTGTCTATTGGCTAGGGTTTTGAAGTCATGGAAGATTCCGTGGTGATCTGAGGAGTAGGAGTGTTAGTTTTCACGTCTCAGTTCTGTGATTTCATAGCTATCTTGTCTGCTGCACGCTTTTAGCTGCTGAAACTGCGTACAGTATTAGAAGCCAAGCAGAAGGAAAAACGTCTTTAGCATGTGTAGTAAGGTTTGAGAATTAATTTCTAATGTATGTCCTTTCCCCATCATTTTTAGGTGAAAACGTGGTTTCAGAATCAACGGATGAAATTCAAACGTTGCCAGAAGGAGAGCCAGTGGGTGGAAAAAGGGCTGTATCTACCACAGGTGAGTAAATTTCCCCATCACCTCCAGTCTGTGGAGAGAAATGCATCGTGTCCAACCTGCTAATTCAAACAGTGCACAGGACTCGATATTACCAGGCCCGTTGCATTTATTGTAATAGGGCTTACGGTGGCATCTATTTTACGCTTGGCTTGGCACTGAAAGAGCTTCATTTCCAGCCCACTTATCTCCCGGCTGTGACTCATAGTGAAGCGTCGAAGAGGGCGTGCTCCCAGCCACTTTGAGCTGGACCTTACTAACTTGAGACCCTGCCATCTCTGCTATTGTCGGTCTATAGGGGGAACAAAGGGTGCGAGAAAGGCGCTATTGTTTGGCTTGGACGAGGGGTGGGGGGGGAGAAAGGAGGACCCGTCCAAAAGAATGGGCAGTTGGTGTGGTGCTGTGTGTTACTGAACAACCTTCTTTGTCTCTCCTAGAATGGGATTTGTCAGGCTGCATACCTGGATATAAGCCCCGCATTTCACCAGGGCTTCGGTGGCGGCAGAAACCTTCAGGGCATGACCAACACACACCAGGCTTACAGCAGTGGACAGACTTACGGGAATGGGCAGAGCCTGTACTCATTCATGGCTGTGGAGGATGAGGGGCTCTTTGGGAAAGGTGGGACAAGCTGCAATACCCAGCAAGCCGCGAGTTTATTAAACCAGCCAATGAACTTCTATCACAGCTACTCTGACAATACGAATTATGTCAACCTGGAGTCAGAAGACACCTATGGCTTCCAGAGCACCTCTGACACTGTCACACCATTCTCGAGCTCTCCTATACAGCATCAGTGCCAGGTCTCTTGGCATGCCATGGGGACCCAGAGTGGTTATGAGTCTCAGGTTTAATTATTTGTTTTGTGCTCATGGGCTTTCCAGGGTCTTGACTCAAGGATAAAGATTCTATTTCTTTGTCTTGCCCCTTCTCCTGTTTTAACCACTGGAGAGGGGCTCATCACCCTGCTCCCTTGGGCTAGTTTTCTGTTTAAAAGTGCCTGTCTGTTCACAGCTAACCCTTTGCAAAGGTGTTTTGTGTGTGGATAAGACAAAGCCTCATTCACTGAGGGCAGTGTGCAATGCCACAACTTTGAGCAGCAGAGGTTGTAAAGGCCTGTTTGTTGTTCAAATCTCAACTTCCTTTGCTGCCTCTTTAGCAGATGATCTCTGATCCTTGCCCTGAGTGTCTTCCTTCAGAGCTTTCACTGCAAAAAAGGCAGACATTTGTTGTTGCGGAATAACTTTTCATTAAGTGTTTTTTGTGGGTTGTTGTTTTTTTGCAGTGATATCAAGCATGTTCCATGTTGTGTGCATGTTGTCTTTTATTACATTGCTTCTGCTTAATGTTCTCAATGTTCTTACAAATCTGTTTGAATTGATAATAAATTACTTTATTTTAATGAAGCCATCAGCTTTCATTGAAACAGCTTACTATGAGAATGGTTATTCTACCCAGGTTAGACCTGTGAAGGAAGGAGCAAAGAGGTAAGCTTTACTGTGTTTCTCCCAGAAGTAGGATCCAGCAACTGTTTTAAAGGAGTAGGTCACAGAAATCCATCACCCTTATTTCTAACATGCAGGTGTGTTGCCCATTGCAAGGGTGGGGGGAGTTCTAAGGCTGGGCAACTGGACAAGCTGCTGGCTTGAAGTAATGTGCAGCCCTGTAACATGCTAGTATTATTCTTTAAACTGTAATGCTTCTAAAGAAGTATTGAAGGATGAGGGTTAGGAGCAAAAGAAAGTGTCCTTGAGGTTGTGTGGTAACCCACTGCTGCTCCAGAAGGTCACAATTAGAGGTCTGGGATCCTGCTTACTTGAGGTTGCAGCTCTCTTGGGGTTCTTGTGCTAACCTCAAATGGACAGAAGTACCTGTGTGAGTAACAGAATCCTGCCTCCAGCACTGAAACAAAAATGGAACCAAGCTTCCATTAATAGCCATAGGCTAAACTAGAAGAAATTATGTGTTTGGAGTTTAATCCCAGGTTCTTTAAAGTACAGTACACCATTGAAGCCTTCACCTGTCTGAGAGAGGCAGTTCAATGGGTACTCCCATTGAGCACAATTAGCCAAATTGACAGCTGACTGCTCAGGCTCAAACTGCTACGGGTCCTTTGCTGAACAGAACCTGTTTGTGTGGGTGCCAAAGCATATCCCCCTTTGCAACACTATAATGCTCTGCTTCCAAGGGTGAGTACAATAGGTACAGGAAGGAGAGAGTGGAAGGTTGAGCCTATAGAGGAGGAAGAAGGCTGAGTCATCCATATGCGTGGGCTGCCAACCTTAAACAGTAAAAAAAGGTAAATCTGGCCTGGAAGAGGGGGAAATGCCAGGTTCACATGATTTTCTGTATTACAGAAGAGAGAGATCCTTTCTCATCCTGACTGGAGATTCGTGTCCCAACATCAGTTTGTATGAATTCTGGGTAATTCTCTACCAGTAGTACTCATTTCAACAATTTCCTTGAAAAATAGAGCTGAACCCTACACTTATAAAAGTCAAAATATTAAAACCTTGTCTTTCAGCTTTAAAATTTACATCTTAAAAAACAATAAATAAGTAAGCTGCTGTCTTTAGCTCTACAGAAATACCTATGGTTTACAGGTTTTTGCAGAAGATGCTTGCTGCAGCTTACCTGTGTTGCTTGGGTATGTTTTGTTTCCATGTTTCTGCTCCAGAGGTAAGGAGACAGACATCTGCCAACAGAGCTGGCTTTCTGCAGAAACATATTGTTGCTAAAACAGCCCTGGGGCTGAGATGGATTGCTCTGCATGGTGTGGTTTGTGTTACTGCATTTACCATGGCAGTGTTCTGCGGAAATGGAGTGTTCCCTCAGAGGTCTGTAAATCCCCTGGTTGCTCAGCCTGGGTTGCATGCAGGTTTTGGTAAACACATGTAGCTGCAGGGAACATGCAGAGCAGCTGTTGTTGGAATTTTGGCAGGTGGGCTGGAAAGGACTGCTGGTAGCTCAGGAAGTGTGTCTAAAGGCCGTGGAATTAAGCAGGACTCTTGCCTTTCCACAGTGCTGGCAATCTCCTCTGTTACCTTGACATGCCTGAATAACATCACCATGTGAAAACACGGCATAGGTAATTAGATACTACTACCAAAACTGGTGGAGAGGCAACTAATCCCTCCAGACCCTTACTTGCAAAAAGGTTTGTATCAGTTCCTCAGAGGAAGTAAGTCCATGCCAGCAAAAGCCCTTTCTGCTATGTTGCATTGCATCTTTGTTAGGACTACTGTTTCTCATGACTGTGCTGTGTAACAGTGAGTTCTGCACATTGCAAGCACGCTTTGCTTCGCCAGCAAATCCTTTTAGGATCAGGTTGTAAGATCATTTGGAGCTCTTCATTGGTATTACAGCTTTGTGGGAATATACTGCGCTTTCTCAGTGTTTCTGCAGTGTCAACATTCCAGTTTGTCAATGCTGCAGATATAGTTCCAGTGATGATGAGAATCCCACCCAAACAGAAGAAATTACATCTATTATATATTGTGTAGACCAGGGTTTATTCTTTAGTTTACTGGGTTCCAGCCTTTGCTGTCCCATAGGCAAAACACCAAGCAAGTAGAGTGGTGCAAGCAACCTAATTCCTTATTCCGTGTCAACATGGCCCACAGTGATGTTTTACAAGCTCCACGTTTCTTCTGAGCAAGGGCTCAGCACCCCAGTTGTCTCTCAGTGCAGATAAAAGTCATGATCTTTGCTTTAATAGGTTCTTCCCTACAGGCATATGTAAACATATTTAGTTATCTAACCACACCGCATGACTCAAATGCTGAGCTAGCAGGGTTTTGGAAATTTTCAGTGAAGTGTTGCCACATGTCTCTTGCTTTGGCCCATCATCAGAGGGCAGCAGCATATTGGCTGATGCTGAATAGTCGAGAGGCATGAAGCACTCAAAATCATGACACTGGTCTTAGACAGAAAAAAAAAAATTAAAAATGTCTTTTCTTTCCTATAAGGGCCTTGTTATCTTTATGCTGTCCAAAGTTTTGAAGAGCATCCTCAGGTCAAATCTGTGAATCTCTTTTATAACCAGGCTAGAATTAATTTATCCCATTTGATGGAAGTCCATCTGCTGACAGACAGGATGTGTCTCTGACAGCTGGGCTGTCTGAACCATTACATTTTTTTGCTAGTTGCAGCACTGGGACTTCTGCCTTGGGTGAGCCCCAAGATCCATCCAAGCCATGGCTAAGATACTAAGGAAGGACCAGAAAAGAAACCAAGTCCCCAGTGCCCCTCTGGGCTGGCTGTGGCTGAGGAACTGCATCTTAACAGAAGCTGCATTTCTGATATTTTCACACAGGACATTGGGAATGCAGCTCCTGATATGGTAGACATCAATGTCCCTTCCTGAAAGCTGCTTACCTGCCCCTTGGAATTGCTGCAGGCTCTTGGTCTCCAGAGCCACCTCTGGCAGTAAGGTCTGTCTTTGAATGATGGCCTCTGAAAAATTTTGTGTGTCTCTGAGGAAAGTGCCAGATTTGGTAGTGTTTGTTAGCACTACTTTGTGAAGGTCAATAGCAGGGAGGTCACAACCCTTGCTCTACAGACAGCATCTTTCTGTAAGCCAGTCCCAGAGGCTTCACAGCAAGATCCTGCCTGTCCTAAAGCATCTCTGAAGGAGCAGGGCATGACACGTGTCTCCATTTCCAGAGAATTATTAGTGAGGAGCACGCTCAACTTTTTCACCTACAGCTGCCTCTGATGGGGTGGCATGGAAAGGTTTCAGATTATAATTCGAGTAAACAGCGCTGTTAGCTCCAGAAGAACTGCAAAAGATCCTTACTCCGGTGTGAGAACCCTGATAATTACTGCTATTGTAGTCCATCTTCATATGTTAACCAGCACTTTTTTAGTTAACTGATCCCCACCCTCCGCCTGTCGCAAGAATGGGTCTTTCCCAACCTCAGCCACTTGCTAGCTGTGGGGGGTGGGGCGGGGTGCTGTGCCAAAATTATGACTTAGAAATTCACCATCCAAAAGGCCTTATTCTTCCCCAAATCATGCTGGCTATATGTTGTGGTTTAATGCCAGGCAGCAGCTAACCACCACGCGGCCACTCCCTCCCGACTATTGGGATGAGGGAGACAGTTGGAAAAGTGAGAAAGCTCGTGGGTTGAGATAAAAACAATTTAATAGATAAAGCAAAATACGCACACACACACGAACAAATACATCAAAACAAGAAATTAATTCACCACTTCCCATGGGCAGGCAGGGGCTCAGCCACCTCCAGCACATCAGGGCTCCATCGCACATAGTGGTTACTTAGACAAACACCACAATTCTGAAAGTCCCCCTGTTCCTTCTTCCCCCAGCTTTATACACTGAGCACGATGTCATATGGTCTGGAATATCCCTTAGGTCGGTTGGGGTGAGCTGTCTCAGCTGTGTCCTATCTCCTTGTGCACCCCCAACCTTCTCATTGTCAGGGAGATAAGGAGAAGCAGAAAAGGCCTTGACACTGGGAGTACTGCTCAGCACCAATGAAAACATGTCTTTATTATCAACCCTGTTTTCAGCATAAATCCAAAACATAGTCCTAACCTAGCTACTGTGAAGAAAATTAACTCTCCCAGCCAAAACCAGCACACCACACAGTTTTCCAGTAGGGTCAAGGAGTGCCTGCATGAGGGAGTGGGAGAGGGAACAAACAGCTGTGAGGCACAGAGGCATAAATCAGCTTGGCCAATAGAAAAACATGCCTCTTGTTACTCCAGTCACAGAAATCATTGCCTTCATTTATGCTCATTTTTTTAACCATGGCAGTTACTTCATTGCATTAAGTCATTATCATCAAGAAGGGATAGAAAACTTGTGACTCAGGGAACTTGAGGCTAGTTATTAAGTAAACTTTGCTACACACATCTGTTTTTAGATATTTAGACACTTATATAGTCTTAATTTTAGAAATGATAGTACCTCCATGACCGTCCCAGTATTCAGTATTGCTGGGTAGGGGAAATTCTTCAGATGGGTGGTAGTTACTCACCTGGTTCTTTGACTCTAGATATCTCTCATCACCTAGAGTCACAAAACTGATCTAGTCTCAGCATCAAATCAGTAACAACAATGGCATACGGTTGTTAAAGCTATTTATGTTGCATTTGGTTTTTGTATTGCAATGCTCTATTGCAGTGCGAAAAAAAAAAACAGAAAAATACATAATGCATATTTTAAAATATTTTTTTTTAATTTACCAAATTGAATGCACTATTAGATTTTCTCAAGGGGAGCCACAGAAGGATACAGACTAGAAGAAAGGACTTATTTATGATCTTGATGCTCATAAGATCTAACCAGCCTTTCTCCGAACTACTTTTCACACCTTCCTTCACTAGAAACTTCATCAGTTCTATACCTCATGGCTGACCCACAGAACTGGTGGTCTCAACACCTGATGGATAACTGGCACATGACAATAACTCCTCCAGCTTCAGTTAAAGGTATGTGACCACCTCCTCTCCATACAGCCCATGGCTTCCTATGTTATGTATGCACATGTACAGTGATACGCATAAATGAGATCCCCAAAGGAATATGTGCTTCCTCTGAGACAAGTTACAAGATCTGTAATTTAGAAGATCCAGGGCATAAGCCATGTAGGCAGATCTCAGGTCTCACTGTAAGAGAACTTGGTTGTCTGTGCCTTTCAAGAAGGGAGCATGTGTGTGCACGTGTAAGGGCCTATGAATGAAGGGCTGTATGAGTATGTATGGGCAAAGGGGTGTCAGCATGTGTGTTTGCCTGTACATGCTTGGAGGCACATATTCAGATGTCAAAACAGGTTCTAGCTGCAGGGTGTCCCTGAGTTGGAGTGCACACAAATAATAAAGGGAGAGATGAGAATAAGATTTGATTCCTGGCTGCCCAAGTACCCCACATCCATAGTGCTTAGGAATGGTAGAGATGGTGGCCAGCAGTGGTTGGGAAAGGAGCCCCCATAGTGGTTGAATGGTGAAAATTACAGCCATCACCTGTCTTTGAGCCTGGATATTCCACACTGCCAGGACAGCTGTGGTAAAAGTCTACTTTGTGCTGGGCAATGAAGCCCACTGTCTGCTGGACACTGCAGGCACCCCCGCTTTTGCCAAAGACTCCTCCATCCTCGCTGGTCACAATCGTGTAAGCGTTCTGCCCTGCTCCATATTGCTGACGAGGGGCAGGCATGCTTTGGATGTTGCCAGGTGCAGTGATTGAATAGCCCTGGTGGAATTTGGGGTGCACATCCAGGTAGGTACTGGTCTGGAAGCCACTCTGAAAGGGAAAGACAGTGAGTCAGAACATAGCCTGGTGTCCACAGAACTGACACATTCTGGGGCTCTGTCCCTTCCCATTTCATGTTGCCTCTTGATCAGCAGCATTGCATGCAGGGCAAGAAGAACCATATCCACCCCCTTAGCTCAGGGGTGGATACAGATTCATATACATATATATATATATATATGAGGAAAAGATATTTTCTCTGGAAACATTTCCATGGCATAGTCAGCCCACTGCTAGGCTATGTACAGTACATGTATAGTCATGCCAAGTCTGTGCCTCTGTGCTGAGCAAAGCAGAAGGCAGGGTACACTGTATGCTTAAGTTGCCCACAAGGAGGAAATACATCACAGCACTGATCTGCCCAGATAGAAGAGCCATGACGAGCCCTGTGCTGTGTTCTTACTTGTGTGAGGCACTGAGCCCGTTCAGTCCACAGGCTATGCTTCTGGCACCTTTTCAGCTTCATCCTCCGGTTCTGGAACCAAGTCTTCACCTGGGTGGGGAAGGGAGAGCAGAGAAAATGTCAGCAAAGGAGAGGGAAGGGCAAATGTTACCAAATTCACGAGCAGGAAGAACCAGGGAGAGAATGACCAGATGGCATAGATACACAGGCAGCAGCAGATAAAGGCCTTTAAGAGCTCCCTGGGGTTGCTGCCAAGGGGAGAGGTCTGTCTAGCAGCCTCAGCAGGTGGCTAGTGCAACTGTATGATGGGGGAGGGGGCGGCTTTATGTCAAAGCACAGTGATGGTTGCTACAAATCGACTCATTTCAATCATGGAAGTTATTTTCTGGTGCAAATCAGACCCACCGATGTCTCTACAAGACTCCTGCACTACAGGCAAACTTCTAAGACACTGTTCCTGCATGCTTGTGAAGGGAGAAGAGAATCTTGTTCCTTGTAGCCGGCAGTTTCCAAATTCAAAGCCCCTTGCTGGGTGGAATTCAGAGCTGTTTCCCCCCAGGGCTGTGTCTGAGCTGTGAAAGGAGCCTTGCAGGGATGTGGATTGAAGGAAAGAGCAGACTGTCCCACCTGTCTTGTTCCTGATAGAACCAGTTCAGTGTGTGCATATTATGTGTGCACCTACAGTGTAAGTGTAAATTTTTAATCCCAGGGTATCCAGGCAATGTCCAGCTCTGAGATCCGTGTTCCAGGCACATTTTGGACTTGTAACTGCGAGCACTTGTGCCCCATTGTCCAGTCCCCTTTGCTTTAGGAAGTCATCATTTGAGACAGCATGATTTCACTACACACAACCTACCTGGAGCTCAGCAGAGACCCTGAAGGGCTGTGAGGTATGAACCTCACAGTACCCACCTGGAGGGGTGAACATGTGTCAAGCAGCTGGACAGTGATGAGAGTGGATTATTATTAGATATTGAACCAGATCAGCCCTGGGAAACACTAGCAATGGCTTTCAGCATTTTGCAGCCCCATGATTCAGAGAACTAATGCATGCCAGGGTTTCTGGGACGTTCACAGTGCATGGAAAAAGCTGTGAAGTGCTGTCAACCCCAGGGTAGAGACTGTTTGCAGCAAAAAACATATTCATCACCGGGTTTGCAATTCTACTACAAGAATTGGCAAGAGAACCCTTAACTGACCCCTGACTGAGGAGACCCAAATGAGGTGCCACTGCCTCTCCTATCCACAAAAGTACTTCTGATCTCTGGGCATGAATAAGCAGGAGAGCAACTGTTAGCTGGCACCTTTGTCTCTACTCTGCTAGTGACTCATCTTTCCATCCTGTCGCTGCCTTATGTGAGCACTCAGCCACTGTGAAGCAGATATGCCATGGGTCAAAGTCTCTGTGTTCACCTGCTTGTAGGTGAGCCCCAGGGCAACAGCCAGCTCCCGAATCTGCTGGGGGCTGAGGTACTTCTGGCTCTGGAACCGCTGGTGCAGGGTTTGCAGCTGCTCCTTGGAGAAAGCTGTGCGGCTCTTGGTCTTCCTTATCCCCTCCGTGCCATATTCTCTGTCCTTCTGAGACTTAGCTGTAGGCTGTGGGGATGAAGAGGATGAATGCGGACTGGTGGCTGAATCTGGTGTGAACTGGCTGAAATTCCCAGAACTGGAAGAAGCTGGGGATACTTCTATAAATAAAAAGACAATGGAAGAAGTTATACAAGACGTAACACACAGCTGTATGGGTATGAGCATGCTCCCTGCTTGCTATAGAGTTCCTTGCCTACCAGACAGGAGCTTTCTTGAAGCAAAGTCTCCTGTCACCCTCCTTTCTTCATGAATCTGTGAGCATAGACAAGAGCACTGACAATGAACAACTTCCCAGCTCAGTTCCCTCTGGGATGCTTGTGGCTCCCTTTTGCCAGGCAGAAAATTCAGGGCTAGGAATGGAGAGTGGTGCACATTGGTTTGCAGTGTTACTATCCCCCTACAAAAGGCCTCAGTAATATTTCCGTCTCAGTGTGGTGTAAAAAGACCTGGTCGTGACTACAAGCATAGCTTTGGGTTGGTGACTGGGCTCCCCAGAACTGCCTGCCCAGGAATATCAAGGCATTTGATAGACAGTGTCAAAGCAACCTCCCCCCAGGGTGTGTGATGGGGCAGCGCAGCTGATGCTTACAATGCTGGGGTGGCAGGTGTAGAGCATCAGTCAGGCTCTGCCTGTTTGCCTGCATTTCCCACCACAGACCATGCCACTGCTGGAAATGCATGTATATGGAGGTTCCTATTTGACTGAGAGGGATTTCAGCAAGAGAGGAATGAAGGAGAGAAAATGGACATGGAAGTGGGAAGGGAGACAGGAAACGCTGATGTGTGGGCCGTGTGAGAAAAGCCATTAATCCTGTACCAGGGACATGGGGGACAAAATTCAAGAGTGCAGAGGAAGGCATCCAAGCCCCTTCTCATTTGCTCTGGTACATGTCTTAAAGGGTCTCTGCTAATGACAAGGTTGAGATAAAGATCCAAAGAAAAACCTTCCTGATCAATTTGGGCTACTAGTGCAGACAAAACTGCCAGATGGAAAGTCATTCAGGCTGAAGGAATAAGAAAATCCTAACAAAAGAGATTACCCCAGCACCTTTCTTTCTCATGCCTGTTCACTGGGGTCTGAGAGAGGCTGAGACCTCCTCAGGCCAGCCCTGACTGAAGGGCTGTGATGGCAGACAGTTCTCTTCCCCATAACTGCAATGACTAATCTGCCCATCCCTCCTTCCTCCAGCTACTCCTTTGCAAACCCCTCTGCATGGTCCATCCCCTCTCCTTCTACTGACGTTTCAGGACAGAGGGGATGCAGTCAATGGGACAGTGCCATTTCAGTACACACCTTCTGACTGCCAAGCCCAACCAGCGTCTCCCAACCTCCTTCCCAGTCACCCTGAGAGCTGTGACACTGAAGCCCACTGGGACACCCTCCTCAACCTCTCCAGTGTATTTCCAGTGCAAAGTACTGACGTCCCCTTGAGGAATGGGCTTCCCATCAACCCTACCAAACCTTTCCTACTTCTGTCCTAAGCTGAGAGCCTACTAAGCAATCACTGAAACGCCTTGAGGTGCTGTAGACCTCAGAAAGGTGACCCCATCTGTGGTACCGTTCCCCTGTCTCTGTGGTACTGTTCCCCTGTCTCTGTGGTGCCTGCCACTCCAGGCTTGCCTGCTCTTGGCCATTTGCTAGCCCTAGGAGATTACACACCACCTAGAGCATGGAGTGCAGGAACAGCCAGGTGTGCAGTGGGGCAGGTTTCTGGTTCTGGGGAACAGAGCCATGAGGACAACAAAGGGATTCTGCCTACCAGGGGAAAGAGTCTCTCAACAGAAGAGGTGCAAGAGCCCTTATGTGCATGGGGCTGGACTGCAGAGCCTGAGGAAGCTGAAAATCTGTGACTCGGCTGCATGGGAAAGTAAAATTTTGTGCAGGACCACAGGATGCTTGGCTCCTGCAGGCTGTGCAGTAAAAACCTCATAGGTAGGAAATGAGTACGATGGAAATGCAGGCTTGGAAAACAGGAAAATCTCCTGTTAGACAGGAACCATAGCAAGACACCATAGCTCCCACACCTTCGTGCTCAGCTGGCCATCCCAAACCCCCATGCAATTTACCATGTGCAACTCGATCTTAGGACAAAGGCACTCCCTTTTCCATGAGAAGAGAGTGATGGAGGGAGGAAGCAAGAAACACAAACAGCAACACAACAGACAAACATGAAAACATGTGACAGACCCACTCCCACAAGCCCCTGACATCTGTTGGTCTTCACTTCCAGACTGGGCTCTCTCTGGAGAGAGCGGTACCAGAGAAGGGTGTTTCAAGATGTGTTTTAAGCCTACATAGTAGGCCCACTGGGTACACGAATGAGTCCATCTGCCTGCTGGACTTGTGGGGCAGGCAGCATGCAGAGAATTTAAACCTTTCTCCAAAGTACTTGGCAGGTAGCCACTAGCCACTCTGCCTGAGCCTGTAGCTTTCTTACAGCAACTGAAAGCTTGAAACTGGAACTCCAAAATCTTGCTCTCCTCCCACCCATTTACCTTGCCAGAGGGTGTCCGGGCTGGGACAACAGGGCCGGGAGAAAACCCGCTTTCCTCAGCTGTTCTATTGCCACTCTCTGGAGTGGGAGAGGAATGGCAGGAACAGAAAATGCCACTGCAGTGGGGCCTGGGACTTTCTTTGCAGAAAGGGAAAGGCAAGGCAACAAGAGCACAGAAAGGAGGGGGAAATAGAGGAAAATGGCAAACTGAAAGAAGTGGAAAGTAACAATGCTGGATTTAAAGGAAGCAGATCTTCCAGCACAGAGATTCAGAGCAAGACTTGGCTCAAGTTTAATAAGCACATGAAAGGTAGAAGGAGTTCGTAAGGAGATAAGGGATGCCACAAGGAATATATTCAGGATTTATTTCTCTCCACAGCTCACATGACAGCATTTGACGAAAAGGAGGCCCAGCCATTCCTGCCCCAAGAACCATGAACTTCCATGAGACCGTGCTGTCACACTGCCCTTCAGCCTGGAGCAGACCTGCCAGTGCCTCGACTCCTGCAGACCTTTAGGAAACCGGTCTGCAGTCACCAAAGAAAAGTAGCATGGAAAGGCGATGTGATTGCCCAAGGTCACCCCTTGGGAAAACAGGGCAGGGAGAGCGAAAAAGTTGCTCAAACTCTTTAGCGAGTGTCTGACCTAGGACCGGACGTATCCTGGGGATCAGCTCCAGGACTCGGCTGAAATTCCTTACCTGCTGTGTGCCTCTTCCCTCCTGCCTCCGGAGACTGCCTGGCAGTGGCAGCTCCCGCTGGTCCGGCCGCAGTGGGAGCGTGTCCTGCATCCCCCGCCGAGTTCCAGTAGAACTCCAGGTACCCCATGCCAGCGCCGCTGGGGTACGCCGGGTAGGGGGGCAGAGCCAGGTGGGCACACATGGGGAGGAGAGGAAGGGGTGGGTCCCCCACCTTCTGAGAGATGCCACCTTCACTGCGGAGGCAGGTCCCACCAGAAAGCTGAGGTGGCCCCGAGGCGCAGACAGGCAGTTACCTTTATAGCCGGCCATTCCCTGCCTGGGACTGCAATATTCCCCATCGCCCGCTCCTCCGGGCTCTTTGTCATGTTAAACAAGCTGATCGGTGGGGTGGGGACACAGCAAGGGGGAGGGAAAGTGGTACATGGCATCAGGACTGAAATATGTCCTCTCTGAATTCTTCCCGTTCTGCAGGTTCCTCAGTCACACCTGAGCGGGGTCTGGTCCAAAGGCCAAGGAAAACTCACTTCTTTACTTGCTTCTTTGGGCACAGATGTCCCGGGAAGACAGCTGGTCACTGCACTGGGAGAACAAACCCACTTGGTAGTGGACAGGAGGTAATTCTGGTGCTGAGATGCTCTGTACCATGCCAGGCAAACTCAAGCCCTGGCCTCAAGTTATGGGGAGGGTTTTGAGACCTTTACTTTGTGACCTGTGTCGCAATGACACTCCCCCAAGACCCCCCCACACACACACACACACACATGCGCACACCCTTACTGACCTGGCAGCGCTTCGCACACTCTTGGTGCAGATGTCAGAGATGGAACAAAGAGGGAAACAAGATTTAGACCTGGGGGCTAGAACCTACTTTTTTTTTTTTTTTCAGCTGAGAAGGAATTTCCTTCACACAGGCATTTGAGGGAGCCAGCTGAAAATGTGTCTGGCCCATCTTCAACATGGCTGTGTCAGAGCAAACGCAGAAGCACTGGGCAAGTCACATCCAGCACCAGGTCTCATTTTGCAGAGCAGGCTCAGAAATCTCAGCTGACTGGTCTACAGGGGGACAATCAGAAGAGATTTTTTCACTCTGGAGGTAGGAAAATTCTACTGCTTGTAAGGTCCACAGCTAAGAGATTTGCTTGCCCCAGGCCTTTCATTTGTGTGGTCTTGGCTGTGGCCTTTGCCAGGGTTTTACGGGTTGGTTGGAGTAAAGGAGATGAAGAGTATCTTTAAGGCAGGCTTAGCTGATGTTTGCTGACATATGGCCTACCCAAGGGGGACAGGCACCTTCAGAGCTGTACATTAAATAACTAGAGATAAGTGAGTCACAGAATTCAGCAGTTTAATCTCAAAGGATATTGTGAGTCTCTCACTAATGTCTGTATTTCTCAATGCACAAACAGAAGTCCTAGAGTTAATTAAAATATTTCTTGCTAGAACCAGCCCTGCCTTGGCACCAGGACATGTGCATGCCTCGTGACTGAAGCTCAGAGCTGAGGGTGCCGATCCACACAAGTGTAAAACGATTTAACCTGGATAGTCCTCACACACCTCTGTGCCTTATTACTCACAGGTCGCTGCTTTCATCCTAAGCCTGTGCTAACACCCCAGTACCTGCCCAACAGGCCAGAGAGGGGCACCTGTTAGCTGTGGGAATGTTCAAGTATCAGCAGGGAAAACATACAGACAGATGGGGTTGAAAAAGAGAAATAGGAAGTAGAATTTAGGTCAGTCTAAAAGAACATCACTTCTACCAGGACTTCTGCTGCTGCCCCATCGCAGATTACTAGTCTCGGCTTCCCTGTCTGTAGAGAGGGGGGAACTTGGGAACTTTCTGACATCCCTGCGTGGGGAACCAAGAGGAACTGCAGGACTGGGCAGTGGGTGAACCTGAAAATCAATGCAGCTGTTCGTAAGCCATCACAGGCAGACCGTTCAACTCACTTGCCACATCACAGCATGATTCTGCTGCCTCAGGACCATTCACTTTCCTATGAGGTGCAGACTGGAGGGATCTAAGAGCCTGGCTAGAGTCTCTTTAACTTTATATTCAGTACTGATACACTTTATGACTACAAACTGCAGGGACTGGCGTATCTCAGCACAAGAACTGCAGTTTTATATATTAATTTTACCTGAAAAACTTAAAGTAAAAAAGTGCTTTTGAGACATCTGCCTCAATAGAAACCCAAGAACATCCTGAATATGTCGATTATGCTTCCACAGCCTCTACAAGGTGGTTGTGGCTCATACCTGCCGTCTGAATCATTCCACGCTTCAGAGCTGCAGTGCCACAAGAGCTCAGATCCCTGTCCCTCATATCTGCCCTCAGGCCCTAGCTGATTAAGCAGAAGAAGAGACACCAACGACACGAGCTGTACCGTATGTTGGTGTTCATGTTTTCATGGCCTTAGGTGCAGTTAGAATATGAAAACAAGGTAGCAGACCTGGAGGATATCAACATCTCTCTTAGGATTGTTGAATCTGAAGACCTAGCAGAAAACATGGTGGGTGCTGGCATGGGTGGCAGTGAGTGTCTCTGTCCTTGTTGGGAGTTTCACTGGTTGAGCACTTCACACTTGATCTCATTGATTTCAGCTACTTCTGAAGGTGTCCGGGATCTTCCCTACAACATGCCCAGAGGCCATAATAAACTAGCTTAGTCACTTGCACTACAAAGTCCCTCTGGGCAAAAGCCGGCAGGAGGGCAGTGCTGCTCCTGGGAGCAGAGCCACCTGCCCGACTGGACTAGTGAGTGGAGCAGCACAGAGGGAGTCACCTCCCTGGGGTCAGGAGGAGGGCTGAGGGGCAGAGGAGCTGAAGGACCCTCAGGGCCTCACCCCTGGGTTTCAGAGCAACACCACCTCTGAGGGTGCAACTTGTCTGCCCCATGTAGCATGTAACAGGGATGTGGCTTGGCATCAAACCAAGCCAGTTTTCCGGTTGGTTTGGTACTGTTTTATTCCAAACTGGGCCCAAACACTCACTGTTATCTGACAATGTTCTCCACAAAGCCATTCCCACCCAGGCTCATGCTCTTGGCTCAGACGGCTTTCTTAAAAAAATGTTTGTCTGCTCTTCTATACCATGAAGCTGAAATTGCACTCCACTGAAAAGAGAGTCAATTCTCCGCAGGCACGTTAGTACCATGATCCTTCATCAACAGCCAAGTCCTTTGCTTTTCATGAGATGGCACTGAACTCTGCAATAGTCACAGCAGTGAAACAGTCGCCTGCCAACTGCCAGGTGAACCTGCAGAGCAGGTCCCTTGGAGATACTAGTTTCTCCCAAAAAAAGGAGTCATAGAGGGTTAAATGGAAAAGCTTGGGTCTGAATAAAGATACTGGATGGACATGATTCTGAGATGTCTGTGTTCTGGCAGCATCCCATGACAGCTAACATGCAAACAGGGCTCGACATGTACAGCATGGACATATAAAGCAAGAACTGGAAGTCAAAGCTGACAGCACCCTGAGTAGACTTAGATGTTCGGTCACAGTTTGAGCACTTGTGGATCACCGCTTCTTGGCGTAGCTCTGCCCAACAGCCCCTTGAGTGAAGATGCAGCAGATGCACCAAGAGAAGTATCGCTACATCTGCATTCCTTTCTGGCCAGCAGAGCTGAGGCAGTTTGGGCTGCAACAGTTTAGAAGTCCTTATTGCTACCACTGGAACAGGAAAACACTGGTTTTGTTGCAGGCTTGACCTCACCAGACCCCACTCGGGGGGTGCATGAGAAACACCTCTCCCCAGAGGGACCTGTGCCACAGGTGAGAATCGGGCAACCCTCCACAGTCTTTATGGGCCGTTCAGTCTCTTTCTGCAGGTGGTATTATTGGAAAGCAAGTATTTTATTCTGTCCAAGTTGGCTTTTAAAAAAAAGTATGCTTTTCAGTCCTTGAACTTGCTGAATGTAGTTTGGGTTAATTATTCAAAGATAGTTAATGCAGTTGTTTTAAGAAACAGGCTTGGACAGTATTGCTTTATAGGATTTCTCGTTTCTTTGAAGACTTAATCAAATGTTCTGCTTTATTTAAACATTTGCAGAGGTTCAGCATGTCAACTCTTCAATTGTAACTTGAACTTGAATTTAACTCTCTTAAAGCACCTTATTTTTCTCCAAAAACTTTTCTTTTTTGGTGATTGATGATTTTCTACATTTTTTCTTTGCTTTCTGTAGGACTGTGCTGTAATCTAGTCAGATCCCTGTGTTTGGTGTCACAATGACCTTGTCCTCTTTGTAAATACTGTGAATGAGCCTGCACCAGAAAAGGAAGTTTTTCCCCTCTAACACACATGGCCTNCGACAGGAAAACAGGTTTGTTGGAGGCTTGGCCTCACCAGACCCTCCTTGGGAGGTGCATGAGAAACGCCTCTCTCCAGAGGGACCTGTGCTACAGGTGAGAATCTGGCAACCCTCCACAGTCTTTTTGGGCCATACAGTCTCTTTCTGCAGATGGTATTACTGCAAAGCAAGTATTTTATTCCGTCCAAGTTGTCTTTTTAAAAAAAGTACACTTTTCAGTCCTTGAACTTGCTGAATGTAGTTTGGGTTAATTATTCAAAGATAGTTAATGCAGTTGTTTTAAGAAACAGGCTTGGACAGTATTGCTTTATAGGATTTCTCGTTTCTTTGAAGACTTAATCAAATGTTCTGCTTTATTTAAACATTTGCAGAGGTTCAGCATGCCAACTCTTCAATTGTAACTTGAACTTGAATTTAATTCTCTTAAAGCACCATATTTTTCTCCAAAAACTTTTCTTTTTTGGTGACTGATGATTTTCTACGGTTTTTTTCTTTGCTTTCTGTAGGACTGTGCTGTAATCTAGTCAGATCCCTGTGTTTGGTGTCACAATGACCTTGTCCTCTTTGTAAATGCTGTGAGTGAGTCTGCACCAGAGAAGGAGGTTTTTCCCCTCCAACACACATGGCCTTACTGAACTGAGGACAGGCAGCAGAAAGGGAAATTATTTTTAAAAAAATGCTGCTACTTTTTGGTTCTTTTAGGTGTGTCACGCTAGTCCGAAAAATTCTGAAGTAAAATTAATTCCCAGTGAGGGAATATAGCCAAGTTTCAGCTGGGAGATCACAAAGAAAAAGGAAAAGGAATTCCTTTCTGTTCTTCCGTTATGCTGGGGCTAAAGCTGGTCAGAACTGGTACTTCCCTGTACACAGCAGCCATCCAGAGCCACACAAAAAGCAAGTTAAAACCCCTGAGGGCTGAAAGATGTAAGGAGAGCTACGGTAACACCTACCTAAAAAAGACTGGGGGAGGGGCTAGGAGATCTGCAAGCCTTAAATAACATTCCTAAGTATTTCCTAGCTGCCTTCAATTTTTCCTTCTGTAAATGTAATTTAGGAGACAACTTCACATGGTTCTGGTTAATGAAGGAAGGGAACAGGCTGCAGAGGCCCTTTCTCTTATGTTATTCAGCGTAATAAAGGCTCAAATTATCTTGCTGTGCAAAATTTTTCAGTAAAATCAGTGAAAGGTAAGCATTAAAATCTGTGCCACACCCATATATGTATACATATATTTAAATTCTCTCCCTCTGTCTCCTTTTTTTTTTTTTTTTTTAATCTGTGTCATGAAAAAAATGTAAGGGCCAGAAAATGAATGGGCTTAGTTTCTAACAAAGCAGTTTAGGACAAGCTGTTGATCACTATCATGAGGTGGATTTTTCTGCTCATATATCCTTCCTGAAGTCCTTCACACAATAAGGCCCTCTAAGAGAAATGTAGTTTGACTATGATAGATGAAACTGAAAGAGATTAACTCTGCCAGTATTGCCAGCACTCCCACAGTCTCGTGGGTCTCACCCATAGGATTTTACTTCCCAGTTTACTACAAAAATATGTGATCAGCGTAGACAGAAGAGAAGGCCTGGACAATAACACCATGTCTACCACTTTTAGTCTCATTCTAACGTCTCTTGAAATGTAGTAGACTCCTCTGCTCTCATATATCCTTCACAAATCTTTTTTAATCTAACTTCTGCCTCTTGTCTTCAAGTTTAAAAGGCACCAGTGACTACTGGGCACAGCAAGTTCTCTGGCTGTATGGCCAGCCTAATGCTGCTGTGTGTTTTCCACTTCCCAAACAGTCTGTCAGTACCATGTGTGTGCCACTAACAGAAAGAGATGTGAGAGTCCAGCATTACAAATGGAAGGTGGACTTTCCTCCTTGTTCAATATGTGTTTTCACTTTGAGGAAATAAATTTGCAAGGTTATGCTCCAGGTCTGCCATGTCTGACTCCCCTAGAATAATGGATCTTAACTGCTGTAAATTATATCTGTGGTAAATTTTCTCCCTAAAAAGAAAAGGGATGAGAGTTTTTCTAGTGCTTACTTTTTGGTTTTTTTTAGTACTTGAACTGTTTCCCCTTCTCTTTAACAAAAGCTATGAGGAGTATTTTTGATGGCAATTATTGCCATGGCACCAAGCTGTCTGAAGTCTTGAAATCTCAAATTATGTTTAACTATTTTGTGTAATGCACAGCATTTCAGTTTAAATGTCTATACAGAGAAAATACTTTCCCACTACTGGAAAACCCACCTACAGAGATGTGGTCCTTGTGTGACATCCCTTCAACTTGTTCCCAGGCAAATTTTTCAAAGAATTCCCACTTACGCCCGCTTTGTCAAATGTGGGCTCCTCCAGTTCAGCTGTCAGTACCTGGGAATACATTACATTCATATTAGGCTTTTGACCAAGACATTTGAGGTAGACTAAGCTCAAGCTATGCTTTCCATGTTTGTTTCATTGTTTGCTTCATGATCAGTGCCCAGTCTCGTAGAGGAATGGTGAAAGGGTCTTCAATATGTTGAGAGTAGGAGGCACACAAGTAAGGGATGAGCTGGTAGGGCAATCTGCCCACAGGACAAGGAATAAAGAACATATTGGGACACCTCTGCAAAGGCAGAAGTTAGAGAGAGAGCAGGTGATGGATTTCAGCAGGGGGAAGAGAGTCAGAGGTTTCTCAGTTGCATTAAATGCAGACAAAGGCTGCCTTAAGGGGGTTATAGGCCCTGGAATATCAAACCTTTAAGACTTTGACATATCAAGACAGGAA
>VWZG01005594.1:0-11634 GCA_013396735.1 Grallaria varia
TGCAAGAAGTTTCCCAACAGCACCCAATATGATTGCCACCTCAAATGAGTGCTGTCACTGTTCCATAACCTTCACCAGCACGTATGTGGAGACAGGACAGTAGTTCCCCAGATCCTCCTTCATGCCTTTCTTGGAGATGGCATCACAATGACTAACCTCCAGTCATCTGGGACCTCCCAGATTAGCCAGAACTGAGGGTAAATGACTGAAAGTGGCTCAATGAGCACAATCCCAAGTGGTCTTACTATTAAAGACTGCAGCAAAGAAGGCAATAAGTATCTCAGTATTATACTTTCACATATAACAAATTCCCTTTCTTTTTCCTGTGAGATGAATGGTAGCAACACATTTGACTACAAAGACCCAAAGGAAGCAGAAAGCAAATATAAAATTACTTGAATCACCACAGCAAACCATTTTTCTTCAGAGCCTTCAATACTCTTATCTAGAGGGAATACAGCTGATGAAGGTTGAGAGCATTGAACTGTATGTGCAGAATAATTTTCAGTAAGCTGAAGGCACTGAGTTGGAATCAGGTTTCAAATCCGAAAACATTGAGATCCGGGAACATGGACCACAAGATTACGAAGCCTGTGAATTTAAAAAAAATGGACCTAGGTAATACCATAACTTGTAAATGCAGGGAAATGCCTTCAGGGTCTGAAGAATTTGTTTCAAAATCTTGAAATCTCACTCAACCTCTGTGAACACTTGAAAGGATTTTTCATACTAGCAAGTTCTCCTCAAGCTCTCCTAGGAAGCTGCCCCTTATTTGACATCTGCTTATTTAGAATGAAATTGCAAGGGGAGAGAGTCATTCCTTCACACACGCATATACTGAAATATTATGCTCCCTTGTGGACAGACAGAAACTTCAGTGAATGGGCAAATTGTACTCCTTCCTCTTCCATTCTTTTGGGAGAATTATGCAAGAATCTGTCTCTCTCTCTGAAGTATATAGGACAACAAAATATGACAATTATGGGATTAAAGGTGTCAGAAGTGGGTTTTTGTCTATGCTGCATAAAAGCCCTAGTGCAGAGGAGTTACTTAGCCTGTCCTTCAGCCATTGCAGTATTTCCAGATCTACCAGGACAGGAAACAGCAGTCTTATTCCAGACTGAGAGATCTTGTTCTTGTCATTTGCTTTTTCTTTTGACCAACCCTTGCTATGGTTAGCATAGAAGATACAGAAACATCAACATTAATTTATCAAACTAGAAGTTGATTTGATCTGAAATTGCTTCATGTTCTGTGATTTTGTAAGTTTAAAACCTCTGTAAAATTGCATTCCTGCTAACATGTTTCTTGGACATTCTGTATTTATCAGAAAGGTGCTTGAAATAAAAAAAAAAACAAACAACTATTTCAATGTTCTTTCTATTTTGAGTGGCCTAAAGATTCAAATCAACCTAAAGCTATTTGGCAGAAAGAGGTTAAAGTAAAAAATACTTTCTGAACCTGACTTTTCCAAATGCTTTAGCTTTGCTTAAAAACCATACCACTTATGATCCCTGCTGATGTAGTAAGCGCTTATATTTTCACTAGTATTAGTGAAAAGCTCTACATGACAAGTCTCAGAGCCAGATTCCTATGGATAAAAAGTTCAGATGTTATACAGCAACGTCCCTTGGAATCAGCCTTGAACCTCTGTTGACACCCGACTGGCAAATCAAAGCCTAAAAGATTGCATTAAGAGGAGAACTTGTCAAATTTGCCCATATCTTGAATGGAGCATAAATGCAAGTGATTCATCAGCTGCAGGACAGATCATATCCCTTACAGGGAGTCCTGCCTGTTCCTTCACACAGCTCCCTCTATCAGGATTTAGCAACTAATTTACAGGGACAGGGTGAAGGAGTTTGTGAGTGTTTTTTTTAAAAATCCTGCATGGTTTAACAACGCCAATTCTGCCACCTAGTGACCACGGAAAATGAACCTACAGTTTACGACCGGGATGAGGGAGGACTGGCCCACGCAGCTACCTAGAGCTGTGTCATAGCTGGTGGATGTGCACTGCCCTAACTCCACTGGCACCCGTGGTCCACTCAGGCACTCTGCCTGGACGCTCAGAACACAAAAGAGATGTGTGCGCTGCGCAGCAGTGTATGAGAGGGATGACCAAGCCAGTTCATTCATCAGCACACAATGGAACTGCTGCTGCCTCTAGGCCTTGTTTTCAGGGAGTTCAGTAAGCAGATTCAGCTATTGGCTGCAGAGAAGCACCATACTGGAAGAGGGGAAGGCAGCAGACACTGATGGCTTACTGGACAGTGATTTGGACCCCAAATCTCCAGTGTATGGGTGGTGGTTCAGCAGGACCTTCCTGTTTTCAGAATTCACACACAGAGAACTGTTAAAGTACCTGCTCATGGTGAAGCTTCACAGCATAGTTCTCCAGGGGAACTGGCAGCAATAACACTCTCCATCTCTAAAGTGTGTTGGCCATGGAGTGATTCAATGCAATTTCCTAAAATGTCAGGTGGAGTCCTCTGAACGGGGCCATTCACTAAAAGGACACCATCTGCATCCCGTAAAAATGTATGTGTCCTTCTACGCCAAAGATCTTGTGACCTTACTTTCTTTGCTCTGTGTTATGTGCACAGATTCTAGGTGGACACAAAGGTTGCTGTGCCCGCCACTATGAAGGGAATCAGCAAACAGTGTGGTGTTTAGAAATGTGATTTCAAAGCAAAATCTAGTCTGTAGGTTAAAACAATTAGCTTCCATGTATCTGCCCTGGAAGCATTCATAGGTTAGATAGGTATAAACTCTTGCTACCTGCTGCATTTCTCACTTCACGCTTTTGTAAAGGGGGTGGAAAAATGGATAGAAAGCTACAGTTGAAATAAAAAAGAGGCAAAAATCTAAGGTGCTCAAAGGCTGTAGTACTAATTAATAAGGTCTGCAATTAATTAATCATTAAAACTCTGGTGGAGCAGAATTGCAAATAGAATCCAGGCTTGCCATCTTCCTTGTTACAACAACTTGAAAACTCTTTATCCCTAACTCGTTGTGCACCTGTGTTACATCCATAGTAACGCTCTGTAAAAAAAGTTACTGAAAGAAAAGCTTATTACAGAGCTCTGTTTTTAAGGCAACTGGTTTGTTCTTTCTTACACTTTCGTAACTCAGGAAATTTCATCAGAATTCATGGCACTAAGCATGGTGAGAGAAGTCTCCAGTCCACCATTTTCAGAACCCCATAACTCATACCGCTACTAAGCCTTGTTCCAGGAAAATAAAGGTAGCTATTCAGGAAGGTAGTTCTATTGCATTTCAGTATATGTTTAGCTTTAGCTTGTTTCCTAGATGAAGTTATAGCATTTAAGCAGAATTTTTTCAACCATGAGCTGGGGAAAAAGGGAAGTAAAACAAGAAATCTGTCTGAGTGACAGACTTGGTGTCAACACAGCTATAACTAAAATCTTTGGAAGGCATTCTCTACTTTTCCACAGAATGTATTTACCTCATGGAATCAAAGACACCTGGGATTATCACAGCAGTACTATAGACTATGTAAATCAACAGACACTTTGGGGATTTTTTGCTCCATACTGTCACACAAAATAGAAATGCTGCATTCTTGTTGATTGAACCATATATTAGAAAAACTAAACAGAGCAAGTTTCTGGTAGGAGAAAGATGTCAGATTTTTGTTTTACAGTATACTTACTTTATCCTCCAGCTCCATCTCATTTCTCACCCCCTCCTCTTTTGTTCAGCAACAGGAAAATCTAGCTAATATTTGAAAGCAGAATCACTAAGCAGTATTTGTTTCAATAATGAACGGGATTCAGAAAATAATGGTAGGGAGAAGGTAGAAAGTTACATGGGTACCAGAGGAGATCCAGAAACTGTTTTGATTTTTCTCCTCACGGGAATTGAATGGTGCACATGTTACTGAAGACAGCAGCTATTTCTTAGGGGCAGCGTAGANATGTGGTCCGTTTAAAAGATTTAACTCAAGTAAGATACCTTACTATAAGTCTCTACTGTTTCATGAATGTGTACGCAGTTTTGGTGTTTTGAACGATATTGTCCTACATGTCCAATTGAAGGGTCAAAAATTCAACAGTTAGCCTGGATGAATATTCCTGTATCTATACTGCAGATGACTCATGATTTGGAGATCTGATTTTCACAGCTAATACTAGGTCTTTCATGGGTATGCATCATGGTAGTTTTAGTCATTGTTCATTTAAAATAGAAGTGGACCAAAATATAGATGTGTCTAGAAAGCATGCAATGAAAAGTCTTGTATACAGACAATCAGCTTGATATTCATTGTGCATCAGTACCACAGTTAAAGTGTTTGTAGTTCTTCCATGTCACAAGAGTCACTAGGCCACAGCTCAGGACTGGGTAAAACTCTCCTATTCTGGAGCAGTGAGGTGCACTAGAACAAACAGACACAGGCATGGAGACTGATATTGTGACAATATGAAACAACTAACCCTAACAAAATAGTGAAAATTATTAATATTTCATACCCACCTAGAAACTCACAGGGAGGAACAACTGCTGCAAGAGATATTCAGTCAGCCATAGGAAAAGAAAACACAAGAACAGCAGGAGCCAGTGTCCTCTCTACTTAGAGGGAGGGTAGCTCATCTGACTCTCCTTTACCAATGTGCTATGCCCACTGTTCAGCACCTGCTTAAAGAACAAACCCTCCTGCAAACAGAATGAATATGCACTATAACAAGCATGGTCCCTCCTGCAGGCTCAGTAGCTGAGAAGGAGGTTATCTATTTCTCCAAGAAATTTCACAGGAAAATACAGTGTGAGCAATTCACTATTACAGATGACTTGTTCTGAAATAGGACCAAATGGAGTCAGCTGTCCTATTCTTTCATAGGTTATCCTCCCCTACTGAGAAAGGTATATCCACTCATTAGAGGGGTGAAAGACGTCCCCTCTTCCCTGTACCCTTCCACCAGTGCTAAGCAGTAAGATGCATCCTTTGGAGATGTTGTGGATTTGTGTCTCTGACCAAAGAAAAACTTTACAGTAGGAGCACATTTATTCTAGGAAAACTTCTGAGGTTGAGCTGTTTGCAAATACGATGGGATATGACAAAGAGGGCAGATCTCTCAATCATAACTGAAGCCCTTTGAGACTACTACTTTATCATCACTTTTATTGCAATTGAGTTCTCTTGTTGTTTTAAGAAATGTTTTGAGTAAGCAGTTTCTCACTGAAATACACAAGTTCTTTGAAACTGGAACTTCTTGGCAATGCAGAAATCATGCCCTAAAACTGTCAGAAATTAATTTTGATAACTGAAACACCATGTCTGTTCTACACTAGAGTCTGTCCTTGGTCATTAATCCAAACAGCCACTGCTCAAGAAGTGAGGCATTAATTTGAAAAACAAGTGAACAGCAGTGCAATGCTTCCAACAGCATTTGTAATATCTTGTTAATTAGATGACTAACTAAAAAAGCAGAGGTTTTAATATTTTTAAAAGAAAACATATGAAATCAATTTGGTTTTTTTGTTGTAGTTTTTTTTTTTTCCTGCTACAGAACAGTTACTGAAATCTGTTTCTATGGGATGGTCACTGTTTACCGTGGTTGAGGAGGCTTTGTTGTGCAAAGTCCAATGTCCAACATAAGTTGTCCAAGAACCTGTGTTTTCTCTGTCTACTCACAAATTTTCTTGCCTTTCACAGTTTTCATTCATTTACTGTTCTTGTTTCGCAAACACAGACTTGCCATATTCTCAACCTGTCTCAATGCATGGTACATTAGGAAGCAGGGAAGGGGGCAGCTACTCACAAAAACGGTGAGCTTGTAGCCAGGAGCCTTGTTACGGGTCTTGTGAGCAAGGATCTCACCAAGAAGGAGCTGAGATGCAGAGTGGCAAGTGTTGTTCAGGATCAGAGAGAGAAAAAATGATCAGGGTTGGACAGAAACAGTGATCAGGGTTAGACAGAGAGACAAAGCAGTCTAATGTCAAGCCAGGCAGCCCAGCCAGTGAGTCTGGGTAAAGGTGACCAGTGTTGATACCTCTGCTTACACAGCTGTGATAATGGCACAACAGTAAAACCTTAGCATAAGAGCAGCTCCCAAGGGAGAGGAGGGGCAGGCTCTTACACCTGGCCTTCTCTTAAACAGTCTTGCTAGTGAAGGGGCTGACCTTGAGCTTAGACAGCTAAACTTAACTCAGCCAACTAAACTCCTGGAAGGTAGATGTGCCCTGATGCTGGGATCTGAAATGCAGCTATCAGCAGGAAAGGAGCTGCAACAAACCGTGGTCAGAAGGGACTGGGAGGAATCTCTAGCTCTGAGCATAGACTCCCTGTTAATGTTATCTGTGTGTATTAGCCCTGTCTCCTCTCGGCTGATACCGTGGACTTTTACAAGATGTGGCCAGACATCCAGAAACCCTCTGTGCCCCAGGTGGTCCCGGTGTGAGGGATGCTTGCCCTATTACAAAATGTGGTGAAGGGATTGCCTAAGCCCTAGTTAACATAACTCGTCCCTCTTATTAACATGTCCTGCCTCCTCATTAACATGTCCCGCCCACAAGATCTATATACTGCGGAGCGCGTGTTCAATAAATGTTTCAGCTTGTAGACCCCAGAGCTGGAATGTGTAGTTATTGACCATCAGCACCCTGAGCCCTACCTGATGAAGATCTGAAGCAAAAAGGGAGAGGTTTCCTCATCTAAAACTTACAAGAAGCTTTCTGGTAATGAGCTATCACTAACACCCACTTTGGAGAGACTTGAGGGATGGAGATCACCTCTGTAAACTATACAGTGTTCCTGTAGCACTGTTTAAAACCATTTTTTCATATTTAAATTTTTTCCATCTTTCAGCTTGAAGACTATTTCACAGAATCTTTTGAATTTCAAAGCGACACACTTTTCACTCTTCCACAATTGCTCCCACCAGAAATAGCTACAAAAGCATTCTTACCAGCCACTGCATCCAGCCCTGGGATTTTTTCAGTGTGCCATGAAAATTGATTAAGCTGTACTCCTTTACCCAGGGTTTGTCAGGGGCTCTATGTTCTATGCCTAGCTAGCTGCCCTAGTCAGGTTTCTGGAACTTAGTCAATAACGTAACAGGGACAGTGACAGGACGAATAAAGAATGCCTCTTCAGTCAGTTATTAGCACTCTTCCCACTTTTCTCCATGTCCTGAGCCTGCTGTCTGAGTCCCTTTGCCCCAGTATCTCAGTTCTGTGTCATTAATGACATGCTCATTAGTCCTGCAACAGAAGTTAAACATTTCTGTTTGTCTGCCACCACTGTGAAAATGTCACAGCAAAAGAACTATTTCTCAGTGTCACCTGCTCAAAAGTGATGTATTTTCAAGTGAAGCAACAACATGTTTGGCTTGTCAGACTATTATCTAGAGGCAGACTGTTTCTGCTTTTATTTTGGAAGTATTCTCCCACTTGGGAACTTAAAACAACTGTCAACAGAAGCATTAATAGCAGAAAAATATGGTGCAGGTGAGTAGAGCTGGAGCTCGAATGGTGACAGGTAGAAGCAAAGAGCAACAATAATATTTTGGAGTACTTGTTATGAGTTGAGGCTTTAGGTGACTTGTCCCATTACCATCGTGAAAAATGCTGGCAAACTAAGAAAGGGAAAAAGGTAACTCAGTAAGTGTTCCTGCCTGCTAAAGGGAGAAGAGCCCAGAGGTAAATGGCTGACAATTAAGCTACACACACACAAAAAAAGTAGCTTGTAGCCCTCGAATAGCAGCTGGATCATTCAAGGGAAGCCCCAGCCCTCGTTTTAGCCATGGGCTAAGGCTACCAGCCCCAAAGGGATTGCTTTGGGAGAGGAGGAGCAGAGCGGAGATGAATAAAGGGATAGCAGTCTGGCTTGGGGGTTGTCTTTTCCGCTCTGGGACCAGGCCACCTCGCTGCTTGAAGAAGTTAGTAGAACTTGCTTTTCTCAAGAATCCTGTCAGCCAATGTTTTTCCTTTGGTGTGTATACCACAGTGATTATTTCAGATGTGAAAGGATGATTTTTCCCCACCCAAACTTTCTGTGGCCTTAGACCCCAGAGCTGTTAGTATGAGGCTCTGTCAACCAGCACAAGCCAGGTTCAAGGGACATGGGCAGCTTGATATCTGATACTGCTGAGCAGATGAAATCAACATCCACTGGAGCATGCGCATTGTTCACAGTACTGTCTGACCAAGAAGGATGGAAACCCTCCAACAAGGCCAAGAAGGTCACAGAAGCCCTACACCTTGCAATTATTTTCTTAAAAAAGCCAGGTGCTTTTTTCCCCAAAGAACCCCCAGATTTACAGGAGCTGATGGATGCACAGAACTACTGAAAGTCTCCATCTTTTATGTGACCCAGAAAAATTAACATAACACCAGATTTTGAAACATTCACTTACAGGCTTTCACTAAGCAAAGCACTTATTATGAATTTAAAGTTAAGGATGTCTACATATGGAGGAAATATGCAAGATGAGACTGTCAGTTTCAAATAGATTTCAATACCTGTTTATACATATATATGTACTATTTTTGTATTAAAAGAAATTGCTTTTCAAATTTTCAATACCCTAATTTTAAAGGTAAATTTATAAGCGACTCAAAGAACAACGAAACACTGAGGCTAGGAGCTTTATAACCAACTCCAGAAGGAAAAAATCCAGTGAAATTCAAGGTGAAGGCCCTCATATCTTCTTTTGTTAGCTGTCACTGCCAGCTGCATTGGCTATATGTATACTGCCAACTGCATTATGGAGCTGAATTATGCTGAACCCTGTGACAGTCCCATCTCTCTATCCACCTTTCCAGTTTAACTCAGCCTCAAAGTTTCGAAAGAGTACTTTCAAGGACTCACACACGGGATAAGCATCCGTATTTTGAGCTTCATCAGTGTCTATTCATCTATGCTGAGTTTATGAATGAGGGTTTGTGTCCATGGTAAAGCACTCTTTGGTCTTAAGCCTGCACCTGGGTTAAATGCCTGCAAATATTCTCCACAACCAATAGGGTGGACCTATGCCAATCTATCTACCATTACCTGAACGTTTCTGTAGCTAAGCTATAAAATTCAGTCTCTGGAGAGAGATGTATCTTCTCTCTCACACAAAATAGTATAGAGAAAGCCAGAACAATATACCACATTGAATACTGCCATGTCTCCTTTTTTCTCTTACTCTGAAAAAGAGCTGAACCTTCCTTGATGAATGATTCCTTGCATAACATTAAAGAATATAGAATGGAACAGTACCTCTCTCCATAGCCCTTCTTCCCATTTTTCATAAGAAAACTAATAGCAGGTCCCTTTAGCATAGGTTTTTTTAGACAATGACTCTTCTCCAAGAGATTTACAGCAGCAGTCTTGTAAGAGATTTGTTGCAGACAGGCCTCCTTCTGTAGTCTTACATCCTCACTATGAGAGTCATAATTCTCCTGGAATGAAATGACAGCAGACTGTAATAGCTAATCATGTATTATGATGGTACAGTCTCTACAGGAAGGATTGTACTTGGCTTTGCATGTCTCCTTTGGGCAACACAAAACTTTCTCAAAAGGCCGAAATAAATTCTATGGTTTTGGTTGCTGCCATGTCAGGCTGGTAATGAAGTAAATGTGTGACAAATGTTTAGCTTGCATGAAATGGTCTATTCATGCAGTTCTTTGTGTGGAGGTGATCCACCAGCAGAATGAAGTTCAACAGGTATTAAATACTGCAAAACTTTCAGTATGGCATGAATGGACTACCACAGGTACAAAGCAACACTGAAACTAAATGTTTAGAAAGCCATTTTACCAACAAACAAAAATTTTATTCCTCTAACAAGTCCTGAATATTTTTAATATGATCCATGGACAGGATCTTCACTGTACACCTCTATGCTCTCACCAGAAAGTTACAACTCTAAGAGTACAATGGACCAACATTTTGATTCAGGACTGGGGAAAGAAAATTTTCCCCTCCTGATTCGTTCAAAAAGCTCTCTGCTCATTCTCTTTGCTTGGAGTCTCCAGTTTTTAAATTGAAAGAGACATAATGTGACCCTCTTATGGGATTGCACCACAAAGTACAGTTGCAATAGGTTTTCTGATTTTCTCAGTAAGTTTCCTGAATTGACCTGTTCTTATGTGGTCAGACATGCAGCAAGAAGAGAATCTTAGTTTTAATTTGTGAGAGCTCAGACTTATTTAGCACTATACATATTTTCTTAGCAATGAAAAAGTCTGCAAGAATTGTGCCATTCTAATTGTAAAGCAGGATCCCTTGAATGCTTTTACTTTGACTAACTAAAATTCACAACTGACAGATTGTCAGTATACAAGCTGGAGTTTGTAATGTACAGTTTCAGTTCTCTGCTTTGTAACTGGTGTCCTGTGCGACTTGAGACAAGTATTCATGCTGTAGTTCGACAGCACTTAAAAAACTGCAATGACATGGTTTAAATTTGAGAAAGATGATCAGTTTCACATGGGTTCTGAGATTTATGGGGCCACAGGGCTCTGAATAGTTCAGTAAGCTTTATCCCCATATTGCTCATAGAGATGGGATGATATCCTATTTGCCATTTGTTTGCTGGAACGCCTTCTCATTATGTACTTTCATTAGTATTCTGCAGAAATCAGCAGATTCACTTCTAATTCTCCATTGATACTTGTGTATGAAAGTTAACAGTCTGTTCAGTAGTCATATTACGGATGGAATAGGTGTGGCTCTGTATTTAAATAAATTAGAAAAACAAAAACACAACAAAAAAAAATCCCACCTCAAAACCAAACAAAAGCAACCCCAGGAATGATGAGGCTAAGCATGCAGGATGGGGTTTTAAAAACTGCAGAGTGGTTGCCAAGCACACATAGATGGAGATTTATTGGTAGCTGGAAGAAGTCAGCAGAATGATAATAGGCAGATTTTGTCAATTAGAAGAAAGAGGGAAACATACACACTGTTACAAGTCTTTGCTGGTGCAATACTCAGTTTTTCGTCTGCACAATTAATTTCTTCCCATTTCAGTTACAGCAAGGCCAACTTTGGATTATCTCTCGATTGAGCACTTAGCTCAGTACTGAGTCTGAGAACAGCACCTCAGAGCCCATACTTAAGAACATATCCAAACGGACTGAATTTTATCTAATGCTATTTTAAAGGTATTTATCTCATTAATATGGAACAAAATAAATAGATTGTTTTGTACTGTGTAAAATCATTAGGTGTTCAAATATAGGCGGATAAGGTCAGGATCCTACACCTGGTGAGAGAAAAAAGGCAAATATTACCATACAATTCATGCTTTCATCCCAGAATGGAAGAAGTTTGGACACAACCTACAATTTTCTCAAGTACTAAAGGCATTTTTGTCATTCTAGGACCTTCTCTCTGTTGTTGTCTCTCTTTCTCAGTATCAAATGGTACTTCAAAAACTCTAACCGGTCATTCTGAGTCTAGCAATGAAACAAAAATATAGATAAAGCTCATCCTTCTTGGCCAGGAGAGAAGGCTAGACTCAAATCTGTTCTAGAAAAAAAGCGAGTTTCTTATTAGCGGTAAATTTGTGCAGTCAGATTTCCTCTTTAGCAGCTTGTGATGTAACTATGCCTTACAGCAGATTACATTCAACTTCAGAAAGGAATCCATAAAGCGTGATTCAAAAAATGCACTTAGGC
>VWZG01005596.1:0-32299 GCA_013396735.1 Grallaria varia
AAGAAAAAACGCTCTCTGAGGAACTTGACGGAGCGAGGTTCAACTGGGGCTGCGCTCCCGCCTCGGCTGCGCGCGGAGCGCTCGGGGAAAACGCGAACTTTCATTTTCACGCCGCATCCTCCCCCCACCCCCCGGCCCGCTCCCCTCCGGCTCCGGCTGAGCGTCGGGTACCTGGTGGCCGGGTTAGCGCTGCCAGCCCCGCGCAGAGTGGGGCAAGCCGAGATGGGGGTTAGGGAGCCGCGGGGCAAGGCAGGCTGCGGTGCCGACCGAGCCGCTCGCTGCCTGCACTTGACTTGTGCCTGCTGAAGGGTCCTTCGCCGGGAGCTCCGCGGACCCTGCCTCGGCAGGGACGCCCAGCGCATCCCTGCCAGCCGCTCCTCGGGCTCTCTGGCTTTACTGTTCTTACTGGGTTTGGATTATTTTTTTTGTTTTAATCTGATGAGCTTTTTAAAAAAAGGAAAAGAAAGCAGAGGCCTCAGCCCTGCAAACTGTTGTTCCCATGACTCTGGGGAAGATTTTTCAAAAGTACAAAACGAGAGTCTGGGAGCTCTGCTCCCACTAACTTTCAAAATCTTCACGTCTGTGAGCGAGTCATCTTGAACTCGGTTGACTGCTGGCAGACGAGTGTTAGCAGGCTCAGGGCCTAATGCTTTTCATGATTCCACTGCTCCCTGCTAGAGCTGCACTAACAAAAGTACAAGCAGAAAAAGTTTTTGAAAGGGAGAGGCAATTTCTCTCTCCGCCCCCCCCCCCGCTAGCNCCCCCCCCCCCCCCCCCTAACCAACCAACTGCCACAGTAGAAAACACGGAGCTTATGGTCTCAAAAAGCTTACACCATAATGGCTACGAAAACTACTGCTGCTCAGAAAGTTTGTAATTCTGGAGCTCCTTAGTGGCAAAAGTAGTGCGAGGCAACATGTAAGTAATCACATAGCTAATATTATGCATTTGTTATTACATTTTCCTCAGATTTGAAGTTTGGTATCACTAAAGAAATAGATTCCCAATTTTTTTAACCAGGTTCTCAGTGAAAATAAGCCGGATGACAAACCTTCAGTTCATAAGGCCATTCTGTTAAAAAGGAGGAAATAGAAATGATTTGCAGTGTATTTACATTTTTGCTCTTCTTTTATTAAAATTAACCTGAGCCAAATTTTCAAAAAGTGTGCCTTTCAACTGAAAATAAATATTTTCTAATTTTTTTCCTAAAGGTTATGCTTCTGGGAAAATAAAAATTTGCAGTAGAAATAGCAGTGGAAACAGTAAAGAAAAATATAAAATTATGATATTGCTGTTATCACTTCTCTTTACTTAGATTATGTATAGTTTTGCCCTAAAATAATTCTAGTTATTATTTTTCACCCATTTTTCCAACCACAATATAGAAATAAGATGTAGAAGATAGTATGTCAGTATTCTTTGATACACTGTTTGTGTGATATTCTCTGATGTGAATCACAGTACTGTCCTTTCAGATTTCATTCCTAAGGTTTCATTAAGATTTTTAGTGAAAGTGTAATTTTTATATCCTCTAATATCTAACACTTCCTCTCTGATTCCATACTTAATGCACATAGGCCCCAGTTCTGTATGGACTGAAAAGTATATTATTATGTGTAAGCACACTCAGTAGTTCTTTTCGTTATTATGCTCTTCTATTTCGGACTTAAGATGCTCATAGTGATATTACACAATCATTATTCTCAGAATTACTTAGGACTGCCTGAAACATAAACCTGATGTAATAGTCTTGATTTACATCTTCCATTCATATCTCTTAACTTAAATAATGCACAATTATAATAATTTAAGGATCAGAATGGGTAAATATTTAACTGAGAATCTGATCAAGTGAGAAAAGCAATTGCTATAGTGTAAAAATCCATGTAATTCCAGGTGGGTATTGCATTCCCTGGCTGTTGCATCTGGGAGAGAATCATCAGTTTGTTTCTTCAGTGACTAGTGGAGTCAGAAAGTCACAGCAGTAACACAGCTGAGTACAGAAGGGAGAGACAGGGATTTTGAGCCACACCAAAAGTGATGCCAATTCTTTAGATCAAATTTCCATTCCGAACAACTTGGGCTCATTAGAGTGCTGGAAGTCTTATCTGCTGTGGTAGCAAATACGAGGTTAAGCTGCAGTTTCTATAATGGACTCCTTTCCTCATGCAGTTCTCGTTACAGCCCTATCTGAACACCTCCTACTAGTGCCTGTCCTGTGTTCTCCTCAGAGAGGGCCATTAAATTGTCAGAGAATCTCCTCATGCTGTAATAACTGACATGGCCAGAATTTGTCATGCAGTTGAGTGTTTTCAGTTTATTTTATCTGTCTTTTCTTCCATATGCTTGTTATGTTTTTATGTTAGTGAGGCAAGGCTGAAGTAATGTGTTTTGTTCTTCAAGGAAGGTACAGTTAGGTTTCTGGTGGCCCTTTCATTCCTTAGACTTGCACCAGCCCTGGCAAAGTTCTGTCTCTAGAAATGATAGATTTTTTTCCCCATTCATTGCATAGGTCCTCTTATGTTGGGTGAGGGAGACTGTTGACAACTGTATCCAGTCTAGAGACCGAGTAGGCCCTTCTTTAGAAATCCTGGCTTGAGGCCCTGAAGGATCTTGAGGCCCTGAATTTGTAAATTAAAAGTCTAGAGAAGATCAGTATAGAGAAATCTTATAATAACCTACATTGATGAGATGACATTCCCCCAGGTTCCTGTACTTGGAGTTTCCTATGTGCAGCAGACTTTGTGCTTGGATATACTGCATTGTCTAGGTCCAGTCAAGAGGTGGCAAAACCAAAGTAAGGTACTTATCTGCTGGAAGGACAGAAGTTCATAGCTAGGGATGGTTGGAAGGCTGCAGGCTGTCTTCTGACTTGGGCACACATCACTTTACAAATTACCTTGCTGTGTGCTTCTAAGATTTATTTTACAACTGTGAGGATTAGAGGAATTTGTTGTAATGAAAACTGGCATTGTGTCATTACTGTGCAACTTTTTAGTTAGATTCTTTGGCTTGTCTGAGTTCTTGCATGTTACGCCATCTCATCTGGATCAGTTCCTAGGTAAGTTAGACCAGTTTAGGGGCACTCAGATGCACCCACATAATTATAATAATTGCATACCTACGTATTATACTGGTGTGTATTTCTGTGTTTGGATTGTATATGGGCATACAGCCAGCGGGAGTTTGAATTTTCTTCTATTTATTTTTCTAATTTGAGCCCTGCCTTGCCCCTGATACTCATCCAGCCTTTTAGATCCCTGTTACTGGTTCATCTAAGTCTCCTTTCAGGCCTCCTCTGTAAATTTTGTATCTCTTAAAGTTTGAAGTTTCAGTTTAATACCTAGTAACTGTAGTTGGACATCCTCCTTCCCATGTGAGTATTCTGCTTCCTTCTGTAGCCCTTCAGTCTGATTTGCCCTGACAAATACAGGATTTGAAATTCATTGCTATTGCAATTTCAGTCTGCTAGCAATGATAGAGGTTGTAATCTAGAAAGGACTGAATCAGACAGCATTTGCTATTGCACAATGAAAACTGAGTTTTGAATTTGCCAGAATAGACCTGATCCGGGGATGCTTCTATAGACTGTAAGGATTGCAAGAAGCATGTGCTTGCTTAGGACCTACATATACTTCATTAGATTTCCTATGAACTTCCAGATGAAAAATAAAACTAGTTGTTTTGGAGTTTTTACCTTCTGATTTTTCAATAGCAAATTTTCTATTTAGCTTTTTTCAAAGCCACTAATATGCTCAATATAGCATAAAGACTAATGGTATATTTGTCAAAAGGTTAGATTTACTATAGTTCATTCACATCCTTTAATATTTGCTTCAGCATAGATATAGGCCTTACTCATAATAATGAACATATCCCTGAGGATTTGAGAAAGGATTTGGTATTAAACTTAGGTTCTGTGGTAAAGTATTGCTAAAATGGCCTAACTGGAACTTCTAAATGTTTTAATATTTTTGTGGATGTAATGGTTGTGAAAAGTGCTGAGTAGGTATCTGTGAAAACTGAAGCCTGTTCTTTATTCATGGATTAATTACAGCAGAGCAGTTGCCAAGTGATCTTCTCCACAGCACCCATGAACTTCAGCCTTGAACTGAAGAAGACTCATCAAATGGTGAGAAAATAGCGTGGTTGTCACGACTGTTAAGTTAGAGATGCTCTATTATTTTTTTCTGCCTAGCATTGATTCTGTTATTTTATAGGTATTGATGTTAGATTTTTGCAGGGTAATTTCTGGAACCATAACCTAATTTCTCCTCCACCCCTCGTATTTCAGCTGTTAATTTTTCTTTCTTGCTGTCCTTGACTTTTCAAAAATAATTGATAGTGATCCACTGAATTAATTAGCTAATTTCTTCATTAACTTTTTTTAAACTTAGTCCTGTGCATGTGCTTAACTCTGTTCACACAAGTAGTTTTATCAGCAGTGCTACTTGGAAGAGTGCAATTCAGATATGTGAAGCTGTTTGAAAGACTGAAGTTTAAACTTTGCACATACATATTTCAGTGGAATGCTGCTGAAATGAATGCAGGAGTGAGGGATCTGGAAATGCTTTTAGCTAGGACTAATTTGTTTGCTCTGTTGCTGTTCAATTTATTTCTTTCAAGACCGCTTGATGCAAGTTGTTCATATGCTTCTCTGATCTCCCAGTTTCTGGGAAATTTTGAACTCTCAGCTTCACAATATGTATAACGTTTTAGTAGTGCTCATAATTGTTCTGAGAACAAAAGATTATTTTATTTAGCCATTTTATGAAGAGGTGACTGAATCTACAGAGGAATTAAGTCTAACTCACTACCTTAATCAGGTCTTCAATCTTACTCTTAATAATCATTAAGTAATGATTTATATACATATGGATTTATTAAACATAAATCTTAAAAACAGGGACATTCTTTTACAGCTATAGATAAAGGATGGAATATTGGTAGCAGAGGCTTGTGTATATAAAAATATAGTTGCTGAGTGTTGATGTTGGCTTTGTGGTAATTTAGATAGGTGACAGTTTTCAATAATGGTGCACAGAATGATCTGTAGTTCAGGAGACAGATCGCAGTGATCAGAAGTTCACAGAATGCTGAGAGATGACCCAAACCTTTTTTTGGTATTTCAACAAATGGCTCAATTTCTGTTTTTCTTTAGTAACTATTGTAGAGTAAGAAGTAAAAGGGACAGAACCCTATTAGCAGCTTATAATTTCCAGTTTTTCCTGTTGGAATACAGGTTATTAACCCTGATCCAGCTGTATACCAATAGCTGAACTACACCCTGTGTTAAGAATTACTTTAGTACTTTTGTCTACCACTAAACTAATTTAAGCTTTGCCAGGGTTCTTTACCATTACATGTTTTAAAAATGAGGTTTAATACTTAAGCCAGAAAGAAACAGCAGTTTTCAGGCACAGCGCATTGAGATGTAACCCAGAGGTCATTTATTTTTAATACAGATTCAACAATCTGTTTCTTTGTTCTATCTCAGCCACTTTTTCTTTGGTTTTCTTTTAGAGAGCCGATTCTTGAATTAACTTTAAGCACTTAACTATTTACATTCAGCTTCATTAAATAATCTTGTATTTAAGTCAAAATACTTGCATGGGTATGGCTTTTGAGAGAAGAGTCTGAATCCATGTTGGTCTCTTGTGCCTTGTACTTTGCCTATCTGATAACCAATAGACTGGATCCAGACTAGCCCCAAAGTGTAAGCCTGTGTTATTAGGGTAAGGAGTTGGGGCTCAGATTTGAAAGTGTGCTCAGTACTACTGACACAGTGAATGATTACAATATGACTAAATTTATTTTCAAATTTAAGCACTACTTTAGCTGAGCAGAGTTTAGATACTCCAGATGCTTCAAGTTAAATGGTTCAAGTTAAGTGGCGTTAAGGTTTTCCTAAAGCACTTTTTGAATTGATGTAATTCTTTTACTGCAGTAGAAGAAGAGATGGGCCAATCTCAAACAGCTTTGAAAAGTTCATTTTCATTACTTGGCTAAGAATATAATTTTGTTTCTTTTATTCCATCCCCTTTGCGATGCATTTCTTTCACTTCCCTGACTCTTCTTACACCCATTGTGTCCTGCCAACCTTTCCTCTAATGTCCAGTTTTCTATTAACTTTTGCGCACTGCTTATTCTTTGTCTCTCTTCTTTTTACTGGAGTTTTAGAGAGGTCATTATCCTCCTTCAGTTTCTTTCGTTCTTTCATCCATTCCTGGAATCCAGCAAGAAATAAAACCCTCTGATTTCAACTATGCCTTTTTGGTGAGAAACACACAAGTCAAAATTTAGAGCTATATCAATAGAAAGATTAAGCAGAGCATTGTGGATGCCATGTATGGAGAAGGGAACTGGGGCTTTCATATTATTAATAATTATTCCCTATTTTGAAATACCAGGATCTGTATCCAGGCAGTAAGACCAAGATTAAATGAGAAAACAACAAAAACCAAAAAAGACCCCAACCAAAATCTCCATAAAAGTTCAGGTATACTGAATAGGCTTTGATTAGTATTGATGTCATTGTCTTATTGAACTGTGTATCACTGAACTTTTCTTAAGCCTTAGGAAAATCAGCATGGAGTTGGAAGCAAAGCAGGAATCTCCATGAAGGGCAATCGATTATAGTCTTGGTAAGTTAAAAAAAAAAATATAGAATTGTATTTCTGTTAAATTTTCACCTTTATGAAGCAACCTGTATTTAGGTCCCTGTTCACCGTGACAAAACAAAGCCAGTTTTATTGGAACAGTCTCTGTTCTCTGGATTTGTTTATGCTATCACCACGTAAAAATCCATGTTCTTTTATAGCTGACTTTGTGGTGTAACTCCTCAAGGAAAACTATAAGTGACATAAAAATCATTAGTTATTTTCACAGTGATTATGCTACAGTGTTTTCATGCCTGGTTTCTGAAAAAACCCCAAGATATATAGGATCATGTTATCTCCTAATAACTTTTGAATTCACTGCTTAATTTCAGTTGCATTTGATATAGAGGTAAAGGTCACAAAGTCAAGTTTCTGCAATTTGAATGAAACTTAGCAGCTGTGAGTAGAGAAGGGACTCAAATTGGTGCCCCCAGGGTAGAAAAAGCTGCAGCACAGACTCAGAAATTTTCTGTTCTGTTCAACTTGTTGACTTGCAGGTCGGCATGCTTGGTTGGTCTGCCAGTCAACACGTGTGTAGTTCAGACCTAGTCACAGTGTGAGTTGCTTCTTGTTCTCCTAAACGTCAGCAGCTGGAATTTAGGGAAATCTGTTTAGAAGGGAATGGGGAAACAGCCAAGCTAGGTTCAGCCCACAATTACTGCTGAAGTGTGTTGGTGGCACCTACAAGCATACTGATAGGTAACTAGACTTCATTACTTCTGCTAGTCATGAAAAAAAATTGGTTTTGCCTGGGCCTTCTTGTTTCCCAAACCACTGGAGAATTATTCCATTTTATGGTAGTTTCTATACCTGAATTAGAAACGTGTTTTTCCTGTCCATGTCAGAGAAGAGAACTGTTGAGACTGCTTCAGCATTTCATTTCTTCGAGTGTTTGGATGTTAGCTCTGAGATATTCTTACACTGTCAAAATTGTAAAACTGTGTTTTCAGCTCTCTCCAAAACCGACTGTAATTTAGACTGCTGGTATGTGTCCCTGACCCATCCTACAACCTACACTCTTGGAACAGTGCAGAAAATATGCATTGTATTCCAGTTAACTTCCTTTGTGAAGAAAGATGTGGCGCTAGATAGAGGGGCAGAAAACAATATTAGGATCAGGCTGCATCAAGTTACCTCATTGCATTGCAACTTGGGAAATGCTAAATCTGTAGCTTCATGATTTCATCATCATAATTGTCCTGAAAGGTCTGGTCTGTCAATTCATCTCAGTCAGTAAGAGACAGGCAGATTACACTTGCCAGAGGTGCTGCTTCACTCACTGTGTAGGTTCAGGTAGGCACACTAATTTGGCATATGTCTGATATTTTAAAATTTTCTTTGTAATGTTAGACAGAAGTTAAGATATAAGACTTTTTAAACAGAACATAGCACTGTAGCATATTCTCTAAAAACAGTTCAATTTCTCAGAATAACAGAAGCCTAAGAGTCATGCAAATGAAATGTAAAATTTAAAAGCAGTAACATGAAAAGAAACACTTCCAGTTCATGATTGTAAGATAACTGTCTTGAAATGGCAACTTTTTTGTTTGCCCTCCTGTCTGGTTTTCAACCTGGCAGAAAGGAACAAAAACCTGTGATACTCTTTTTATTTTCTGCTTATTTTCCTGTTTCTCTCTCTTTTTTTTTTTTTTTTTTTTTTTTTTGTTTTTATGAAATAAAAGCCAAAAAAAAAACAACTATTTATTACCAAAAAAAAAAAAAAAATCAAACCAAACCCGCATTCTTTTTTCTGAAACTTTTGGTTCTTCTATTAGGTTCTCAAATCCTTTCATTTGGTCCCAGCTTTCTTTTTTTTTTTTCTTTTCTTTTTAAATATCATTGTTTCTCTAATGCTATCTGTATTAAAGGAATGAAGAAATGTTTTCTGCATGTTTCTAGGATCTGTTGTTTGTTCTTAAAACCCTTGTCACCAGTAGTCTTGCATAGTGTCACCAGTTAAATATTGTTTAATGGAACCTAGGGCTAATCTGCTTATAAATGGTTTATAATATATAAAAACTTTGTAACCTATAGCATTTTCCTTTTAAACATCAGCATAGATGTGTTTTTAATAAGAAGAGTAAGGTCAAATCATGAATGTTAAGTTTTGCGTGAACAGCAAAGTGGTGGTATAATCTTTTTTAACACTATGTTGGGTGCTTCCTGTGTTTTAAACTGTGTTCACTAAGTGCTTTAAAACTAGCAAATGATTAATTGTCGTTGATTTTCATAAGGATTTTTTGTTTCAAAAAGCTGCCCCCTTGTCATCTAAAAATGACTAATGTTACACTGCTTTTTATTAAGTATTTTCGAAGACTTTGGTCTTAGATGCTACTGTATGTGGTCAGATACTTTCGCAATCATGAAGACCTTAATAAATTCACAGGCCTATGCTGCGTCCCTAAAATGGGTGTTGTGGGACAGATTTTAAGAAGGCTTAAGCACTAAAAAGTGACTTGCACAATAGGCCAAAGAAACTACGATAATTAATTTTTAGAAAATAATAATTAAAAATTTGTGTTTCAAGTACATGCCAGTAAAAGCTCCCATAATGTGCTGCCACTACATGTAAAATCCATAAGCCATTTTAAGCCAACATTCTTTAAAGAAGGAGCTAAACATTCCCTTAAATAATATGTGACTTAGAGATGTATGGAACTCCTTTATTGTGTGCTAAATGCTGTAATAAAACAGACTATCAGTAGGTTTTTCTGCATGTTACTAATTTTGTTTTTTTTAACCTTGGTATTTTTGCAGGTGTGTGGAGGAAGAGGTCCTGTTCTCGCTGTTGTTACTCCCACATAGGCAGACTCTGTAATTGATTATGTGTGGGTAGGGCTCTATTGAAATTCAGGAGATTCTTCAGTAGTGCGGGGTTCTTTTTGTGAAAGTTCGGTTGCAAGATCAGGACCCCACTGTGACTCCTTACTGTGAATTGTCAGTATATCATTGATTGTGCTGGAACCTGCCTTTTGGGATAATGTAAGTCCTGCTTTCTCCCCAAATGTACTTTAGACATGAACTAATCATAAAACGTTTCTAATTAGAAAATTAATATAATTTACATGCATTCTTTTAATTATTTTTTTTTGGCAGTACCAAATACTATATTCCTCAAAACTTCTTAATGGCACTGAGGCTTTGTGGATAGTTGGTCACATGATGAGAAAATTCAGCTGTAAGTACATTGAAATGGTTGACTTTTTCAATACTTAGTCTTTACTGATGCTGACAAACTAATAACGGTAAAACTGTGAATCTAGAGGTCTGACTTACATCAAATTACTTCTGTTCCTTTTAGAAAATATATACAGTATACTCATTAAGGTTCATTATTCTTTGGTAATTCAACATGGGAACCTCAAGTCCTTCTGTACTGCAATTAGGTAGAGAGTTTTAATATGTGTTTCCTTTATTTTCAGTATAGTATGTTTCTGACTTGCTCTGTATTTTCACCCATAAGCTTTCTGAAATGTATAGATCTATAAAAACTGTTTATACGACTAATATTTTTGTAGATATTGCAAACTGATTTACTGAGATAATTGTCTTTCTGGGTTACACATTGAAATGTTAATAAATATACACTTATACTTGTGTCAGTGTAACTTGGTTAAATTAAACTGATCTGGCATTATGAGTGAGTTTGATCATACATGATGATTAGCTATAGTCTTAGGTAGGAACTACATATTACCCATATCATATGTCAGTGGATTCACTGAAAAATAACTATAAATATATATGCTTGGATTAAGGAGGAAGTTATTTTCCTGTAGCTATGGGTACAGTCATTACTTTGACTCTTATTTTTATATACAACTGTGCAAAAACTACATGTAGGTGTTTTCCCTGTATAACAAAAGGAGTATTGTAAACTATGCCCTTTTTTATGATGTTGTATTTCCTTTCTGGTATTCAAATTCAAGAATGTTTTCAATTGTATCTTAGTATCAAAAAAATGGAAAAACTGGAAATGTTACTGAATTTGTGAATAATTATCAAGGGGCTATAGAGGTCTAGAAGAGTTATGTTTAAGGACAATTAGAGATTATTTCTCATGGAGCAAGAGCAGATAATAATTGATGAGCAAAGGTTAAGCAGGGCAGGATTATTTTTATTGCTTGGCACAAGAGCAGAATGAAATGAAAGTAATTTGAAGAAGGAGCAAGACCAAAGAAGAATCAGACTTGGATCAGAAGTAGACTAGAGAGTCCAATTGAAAGAAACAAAGCAAAAACACAATCCTAAAGAAACAAAACAAAACCCAGAAATTGGATGGCAAAAATACACCTGAAAGGAGAACTAAATGCATAGCTACTGATATTTTACATTGCACTGAACATGTAATATATAGTATATGTAAGTTTAAGACTTTCAATAAGTACTTTTCTCTAAGTTTAGTTGGGTTTTTTCTGTTGGAGGGGAGTATAAAGGCTTTGAAGAAGACTCAGTGACTAGTTGTGAATTATCTGTGTAAACTGGGGATCCAAGGTGACAGTTACAACTAAGAACAGAGGACAGTGGGTTGCTAGATAAAATTAGTGCTAAGCAGAAGCTGTGATTTCTTGTTTAAATAGAGAACTTTGTGATTTTTGAAATGCATCATCTTCAACAGTGCTCAAACCACAATGTTGTTACGTTCATTACAGGATGGGAATTTTCAGAATTCTAGGTTAAAAACTTTGGTAGTGATTCTTTGGAGATTTTGCAATATAAAATTAAATGGAGATTTTTTAATATGCAATGAAGTCATTATTTAAGAACATTGAATGTTTCATTTTGCATAAAAAAATCTTGATAGGCATATTTTGTTTTTAAAATGTTTAGACCTATTGGTTTACTGTTTTTACCTTTTAATCCTCTTGGCCATATATATTCTTACTTGCATTAAGTTGGGTAAAAGAAAGAAAAGGAGAGGGAGATTAGGCGATTGGAAAATACTCCACTAAACACAGCCCTCTAGCTGTACCTCTAGATCAAAAGAAGTTCTTCAGACCAGATCTAGTTTCAGAGGAGAAAAGGAAGGAAAGTGACATGCCAATGAGTAGAGTATGAAGAGTCCCCTGTATGTTTCATCTGTATCCGATTTTTAAACTCATCACCACTGAGAAGCAGATCACCTGTGTGTGACTGCTTCTCCTTGCCATGATGGCAGCTTCCTGCTAGTCTGAAGGAGGTAATGTTGGGGTGCAGCTCTGTTCTGACTGCAGTAGGGCTGCTACAAACTCTTGGAAGAAAAGGAACTCTGAATTGTCTCGAGCTACAGCAGGAGCTATACCAGCTCTCCGCTACTTGCTGCTGCTAACCCCTGTTGTTGAGCACTTGCTCTCATCATTTCTTTGGTTTAGCCTATGCTCTGATGCTGTAAAAGACTGAAACCAGGAGAAAAGCAGGAAAGCAGATAACCAGAGAAGGAGATGGTACTTTTGAATGTAGGGAGTGGGCATTTGCTGCGCAGCTGTACATTGTGTAGGCTCAAGAATACCTCAAGAGCTGAAATGCCAAACTACAGCAACAGAGTAAGTTTCCTTCTTTGCTCTGAGAAGGAAGAGCAAAGGAATGTGCCTGAACATTCAGCATGTTAGTTGTTGCAAGTTTGTGAGATCTTTTTCTCTGCTGCTGTTTGCACTTGGCTTGCATCATGACTGTCCTGTCTTCAAACTGGATGCAGCATGTCATTGTGTCGAATGAGGCACTCCTCATATTCTAATGTCATGAACATTGTTTTTCTTCAACCCTTGAAAGTCAAAACATGGTAGCATAGATAGCTGTAATAAGTTAGTAATAAATGTGACATGAAATAATTTTCCCATTTCACAGTATTTATAGGAAAAACAATGTTTGATGCGTTTCATACACCTCTTATTTTCCAGTCCTAAGCAGATTTAATGCATGAAAATTTTCTTCAGCAGTGCCCTCAGTTCTTTATTTCCAGTTAGAACTATTGGTCTTTTTTTAGTAGTTGTTTTCATATTTAGTTTGATGCCCTCACAAAACCTCTCTGCATCCTCTATGAATGACACTGTCATGCTGTCATTTGTTTCATCATCAGATATAGGGTAAATCTGCATTTTGGGAATCTTTTTCCAATCCTTTAAGGATGGCCATTCTTCTCTGTAAGATAATTATATTTTTTCATCCAGGTTTTTCATGGATCATGTCTTTATTGGAAAATCTCTTACTTTTGCCTTGACAAATTGCAGCCTTGCCATGCTTGTTAGTTAGTCAAAGTCCTACACTACTCTTACCTACTCCTTTGGTATTATCAATTTCCTTCTTCAGTTTAAAGCAATAAAAATAAGCTGTCTTTATTTTCAAGGCCCATCAAGACTACTTCCACCTGATACCACTCCTTCGGTATCAAGAGGTTGACTCTGGGTTTGATCAACATTGAATGCCAACTTCCACCATTCAGTCATTAAATTTTCAAACCACACTGGATATTTTCTCCTCGGCTGCCTCTCATATATTGGTTGACTTCTTCATAAATGGAAGCATTCACTATTTTCCTTTAAATTTCTTCGTAAAAGTTTTATGTACTGTGAAGCTTAAAACAATCCCACTAGATAACAGTTATATTGTAGGTATATTAATGCCAATGCATATCAGAGTAGTATTGTTCATTGCATTTGTACTCTGCCATAATTTTTCTGTTGTCTCTTTATGTAGAATTTAAGCACATCTATATTTTGTTTTGCGTCTATTCATGGTCCAGCATAATGTGAAGTGGTCTAGGGCGAGGCCTTCCAAGATTTAGTAATACAAGTAAATAATAATGAATACCCGCTGGATGCTGTAGTGTAGTTGTTGGATGGTGTTGTGCCTTATGTCATGTCATATTTAATGCAGAAAGAAGGCGCTCCAACTAGAGGCCTCACGAAAGTGAAAGAAGTGAGTTGCAGCCAACAGAAAAAATGCTAGCCCCAGAGCCCTTCTCAACTGTCAACTCAAGTCAGTAGCTACTGGTATTGTGTCATAAAAGCATCCCTCTCTTCTCTTCTCCATAGCAGTAAGAACAAAATCTCCCTTCTCATGTAAGGAAGCAAATGCAAATATCACAAAGTTCTGCAGTGTGTGCAGAAAGTTAAAGGACTTTTTATACTTCCATAGCATCCTTAGTTCATTCCCTTCCTGACACAGCATCTCTTGGTACAGAAATCTCGAATAACCGTAACTGTGCCATTTGTCAGTCCTTTTTCCTAATGCCATTTGATTTCTGTTGAGAAGGAATTTAGACTAATTTTTATTTGGTATCTTGGCGCATTGCTATCTCGTAGTGCTCTGTTTCTATTGTGGCCTGGGGGTAATGATTCTTCAGAAGAGTGCTAAGGACAAATTCCTTCAGAAATTCCCCAGGTATGTCACCCTCTTTCTGTAAGTGGGTCTGCATGTAACCCTTTCCTTTCTTTCAAAATGACACTGAAATGTCAGTGTAATGTCAGCGGTCATAGAGAGATGATAGAATATTTAGTGCCTGGCTGATACAGAGATGGTAGATTACACTATGCAGACAAATGGTGCTGTATGTACCATAGAAAATACAGTCAACTAATTTAACTTTACCAGAATAAACCACAAAAAGTAATTACAAGTGGTTCAATAGCTGAATGGGAGAAGTTTAATAAGAGCTCTGGGCTTGTTGATGGGATGGAGACAGTTGCTGTGAAATACTGTGGGACACTGGAGAGGCTGTACAACCCAAAAACTGAATCATAGCCAGAGTGCTATCCATGTATAGACTGAATAAGGCTACACTGGGCCATCACACACAGGCTGTGTATTTAGATATCATTGAGAACTACTTTTTGAGCAAACGAGCTAGAGAATCCAGAAGAGGGAGGACAGCCCTTAATTTAGTCTAGATCAGCACACAACGACTATAGAAGAACCATTCAGTAGTGAGATATCATAGTTAAGTTTCTCATACTTGTAAAAGAAAAAAAGATTAAAATAAAATAAAAAAGGTTCAGTGTTGTTTAAAAAAGAACTGCAGATTGAAGATACAGTTTAAACAAATATTAAAAAATTCATGGGGACTGTTTTCTGAGTCTAACTCACTTGAATAAGAATTATGCAACACAGTTCAACAGTAAAAGAAATTGCTAGAAATTAATAGAGGTTTTAAAAAAAATTAAAATCCAAGCAAGCAAAGCAGAAAAGAGCACAATTCTGGCAAGTTAAATGTAAACCTTTTATGAGGCAGAACAAAAAGATTTTGAAATGCAGCGGGCTAAAATTCTAAAAGCCAAACGCCATTTTTTTCAATTTTGCTAGTAAGGAAGTGAGTTTAATAGATAATTGTGATTAAGGAGAATATTGAAGACAAAGCCATCACAGAAAGAAACAACTGAACTCATTTCATTGGCAAGGCTTATGATATAGTTTAGGGACATCCCCACACAGAAATTGGTTTTTTAGGGAATAATTCAGATTTGAAATATCAATAAAAGATGTTTTAACAAATTGATTGAATAAACATTAATAAATTGCCAGATAAATGCAGTTCATTCAGTAGTCCTGGAAAACTTCAGAAATCAAATTGGTGAGCCATGCACTATGTTGTGTAATCTATCACTTAAATTAGCCTTGATCATAGAGGAGTGGAAAGTAACAAATGTGTAAAAAAAGGCTCTAGGGATGGTCATGAACTAATGGACTAAAAAATCTGGCTACCATGACTGAAAAATGCCAGTGAATGTTATAAAGAATACAATTAATAGGAACATGGATGGCTGTAACAGTATACCCTCATCTTGGCTTTTGTACAAGTAGTTTTGTCTTAAAACTTTGCTAGTTATTTGAAGGAGTCAACAGATGCACAGTAAAGGGTGACCCAAAACTTTTAAAAAAATTCTAGAACCAAAAAATTTAGCAAAATGAAGTCTTGAGTCGCTTAAAATTCTTTGTGGATTAGTAAAGGGTTAGAAGTTAAGGAAAAGTATAGAGACTAATGGGCAGTTTTAACATTGCCACCTCACAAAGATTTGTACTGGAACCTTTGCTGGTCCACCTGTTCCTAAACAGTCTGAAAAAGTGCAGTGATAAAGATTGCAGATGATAAAAAGAAAATATTCACAGTTGGAGTCAGACCTAATGCTGACCCTGAAAAGTTGCAGAAGGATCTCACAGCAGGACCTGTGGTGATCCAGGAGCCTTGGCTGTCAGAGTGGCCAGATACCGCTGACCCCACTGTTCAGCCGTATCTATCATCAGAGAGAGGCAGTGCCTGTTGGATTACAGCAGCCATCACACTGTAAACTGTGAGCTCAGCAGGCTGTGACCAATCCTGCCACTCAGGAAGGCAAGGACTCATAGCTGTTCTTTCTGACAGCAGGGGCTGCAGATTGAAGAGAATATTCTATCTCCCTGTTTCTTATGGTTTCACAGCCTCAGCAAGCTTAAAGTACAGGTTTTGAACCTGGTATTTCTGCCTGCCACAGGGCTGGAATATCACAGTTAAAGTGATAGGTAATATCTTTCTGCTGTGAGAAACCAGGACTCTTAAGCCACCTTATTGGTGTTTGCATGAAATTTAACAGCTCCAGTTAATTTCCTAAAATCATTCTGAATGGAGCTGATGCTACCAAACAGTGACAAAATAGTATTTGAAACAGAAATTTCAAATGAAGTGCTTGTCAGGTTTGAGCACTAATGAGAACTGTATGTGGTATAAAAAAGGATGACTAAGAGGTAGGGATTAGCTCTGCTGCAGGGACAATAAATAGATCAGGATTCCTCAGTTTGGAAGAATGTTGACTGAGGAGTAGGTAATGTGAGAAAGGTCTCTAAAACCATGAATATGTGAAAGGGGGACTATAACTTTCTGTTTAATGGGGAACTGTAACTGTTTCGCATAATAGAAAAACAAGAAGGTCACTGTTTTGTTTAATTGACGTGGTCTTTAAGATGGCAAAAGGCTGCATAACAGACATTTTATCTGCCATAGTTTTGTGGATACATCTTTCCAAGTGCACAGACTCCAACAGTTTCCCGGTCTTGAAAGCTCCATTTGTCGTGAACAAGCTGTGGTGAAAATCTAACCTGTGCAGAATTATAGCTCATCTGTAAATAAGTGGTCCCATTGGCTAAATATGTAGATTTTTTTTTTTGCCTGTTTGTTCCTTTATCTGGCAGTAACAATATTACAGATGGGCACCTCAGTTTTACTTCTATTGTTTACTAACCTGTGGGCGGTGGAAAATGCCAGTTTACTGCTACTTTAGAAGCTAAAAGCAGTAGCAGGCCCTGAAATTAGTCCCAGGGAAAATCAGATAAAGAAGCAGAAATGTCTCACACAGCAACCAGAAGGTCCAGAGGGATGGAGTAGAAGACATCATTGTACATTTGAAACAGCTGGAATGGTTTCCAAGCTGTTGTCCACAAACCCCGATGGACTCCAAGGCTGTGGTGAGTTGAATACCTGTTTGGCTAAACCATAGTTAAACCAGTGCTTTAAATAGTGTTTCCAATTAAAATTTGATCAGACGGATGTTTGGTGTTTTTTTAAAAATGTTGAGGACTGATAATGATTGGATGTTCCAAAAAAGATGGGAACTGCTATACTGAAGTGTATGAAAAAGTAGAGAGCCCCACTTTCTCAGCGTTAGATTGCATGCCTCTCCACTAGAAGCAACAGTAAGAGGTTCCCAGGAAGGAGCCAAGAAGAGCAGTCTGGTAGCATTAATCCTTCTGGTCCCATCATGCCTTCCATAGTAAAAGAACTGTGGGGTTCTTAATCATTGCATTGCCTGTGAATATCCCTAAAATTCTTCACTAGCCCTACATTTCATATATACTCACTGAGAAGTGAGTATAATTTTTCAAGTCTTGAGTCCTCATCAGACAAGGATTCAACTTGTCAACTCCACTAGATTAAAATATATGTCCTTCTTTGAATTAATACCTGGTTTCTCATTGCCCGAAAAACAGATTTAAATAATTTCTGTTCCGTCATTAACAGACATAAACTTTCCTTACACATATTAGCATGTCTTATTCCAATACCTGTTTATTACTTTTTGAAAAATTCCAGTTGTATTTGACCAACTTCTTCTAATTTATTTCCCTGAATGGTAATTTTACGTTGTAAAAAGCTTTTTTGTCCTCATATCATGTCTCTTACTACTTTTTTTTTCCTATTGAAAATTTTCCAGCATCATAACATATTAGTAGTATAATCTCTTTTAGTTGCCCTTGACATACCTTACTTCCCATTGTCCTTAGTACCATAAAAGCACATCCATAAGTAATTTGTAGAGATGTTATCTTTTCCAACATACTGTGCATATTTGTGTTAGGAATTATGGTGGTGTCAAATTTTAGGTACGCCAAATTACAAGTCATATTCAAATGGTATAAATATGTTTATCTTGAAGAAATAATTTGTGTAATCTAAAATTACTGCAGTGTATTTTATGCAATTTAAACAAAATACTGGAAACAAATGTTATTGACAATACTGTTTTAAAAGGAATGAAAGAAAGTTGGCAGGTGAACATGCTCTATTTAACTTTTTTGTGTTCCATATTTCTTACTCATGTTTTGATACATACATGGAAAATGAGGGAGGTTGTGCATATTTTGTATTCTCTTGCTAGATACCTGCTGCTAACTTACATGATTCTGAAGTTGTCTTTGCTTAGGCTTGAGCTACTAGGTGAATATGAGAGTGAGGGAAATCTTTGCCTTGTATCAGAAAGGAACATGTAAGGGAGGAGGGAGTGACTTCTGCTATAGTGATGAAAATGGTGATTTCCTGGTGTCATCTGTGAGTGACAGGAGAGAGGTATTCATGAGACTAGACAAGGCACATGGGTACAGAAACAGTGGTGGGCTGTATGGGTAGGTCTGGGGATGAGTGTTCATGAATGAATAATTTGGAACAGGTATCAGAAAAGGAGTTTCTCTAAGGGACTGACAGATCACAGTTGGGTAAATATATTTGGGTCAGTTGGAAGTCACTTCACTACAGAATATGTCTACAGCTCGCTATCTGACTCTTGCTCACTCCATACTTGCCCTAGCTACACCCTTCCCCATGACTTCTTGAAGCTCAGCTTCTTTTCCAGTTCCTGCCCATGAACCTTTTAAGTGGAAAACGTACTTTCCTGCTTACTCCAGGAACAGTTACATGCAAAGGTACAAATGGTCCTATAAATTCCTCCTATCTATATTTTTGCCTGCTGCCTATGGGGTTTTGCACTGCAGATGCAGACAGACAAATGAATCGTAGAATAGAATCATAGAATCATTTAGATTGGAAAAGGCCCTTAAGATCATCAAGTTAACTGCAAACCTAAGAACACAAAGTCCACCACTAAACTCTGTCTCTAAGTGCCATGTCTACATATCTTTCAAATGCCCTGGGCAGCCTGTTCTTGTGCTTGACGACTCTTTTCAGTGAAGGAATTTTTCCTAATATCCAATCTAAACCTCCCATAGAACAACTTGAGGCCATTTCCTCTCATCCTGTTGCTTGTCACTTGGGAGAAGAGGCTGACTCCCACCTTTGAGGCAGTTGTAGAGAGCGATAAGGACGCCCCTGAGTCTTCTCCAGCCTAAACAATCCCAATTCTCAGCCACTCATGATCTGACTTGTGCACCAGACCCTTCACCAGCTTCATTGCCCTTCTTTGGTGCTCCAGAACCTCAGTGTCTGTCTTGCAGCAAGGAGCCCCAAACACAGTATTGGCAGTGTGGCCTCACCACTGAAGCAATTCAGTGGGGTTTGTTTAGCACAGATCTTTTAATAAGTTTTAAGCTTTTAATTAACAGGATTTTCTCTTAATATTATGATTGTATGTTTATGTCTATGACTAAACTTAGCTAACAAGATGCATGATTTCAGCTGAAGTTTCAAATTCAGTAACTAGTAATTCTTTCAGCGCCATACAAATAGATTATGTCCCAAGATCACTGTAACAATAGTAAAATAAAGCATACTTTCATTTTTCTCTTTTTGTTAGAGGGTATGTTGTTTGAATAGAAAACCATTTTGTTGTTTCTTTCTTGAGTAGATTTCTATAGTGGATATGGAGATCATTTTTTTAGTTAGTGTTGGTCCCTAAAAATTGGTTTTACTCTTGTTGCTTGTCATATGTCATTTTGTCTCTGAAGACTGGAGAAGTTCATGATTCCTGGGAGGTAACACCTTGAAGTTCTGGCGCTGTCCTCTACAAAGTAACTTACACTGAGATGACTTCCTGTTACCATGTCAGTGAAACATCAAATGTTGATATTATGTGTGAAACAACATTTGATATTACGGTTACTGAGCTACTTGAAAAAATATTGTAAAAATGGATTTTGTATTTAGAAGGGCTGGCATCTCAAAATGTATGTAATGGATGCAGGAATAATAAAAATGTTGTTTATGAATTGTTACAGGAGAGAAAATATTTACATTTGTGTACAATATTCTAGTCTTAACTCTTAGCTATTTTCGTCTCCTTCTAAATATCTTTTCATAAAGTGGTTATAAAGTGTTTAAATATGTGAATAATTTCATTTGTTGAGTCATTTATTGCATCATTTAGAATGAATGGCTACTAAAGGAGAAAAGTGGACGTGCGCTTCTCATAACAGCTAAGCATAAAAAGTCTCAGAGTTAGTGATATAGTTCAAATCAGTAAAAATCATTAAGTTTTGCTGTATGAGCAGGGCTCTTCACAGACTGGTGATTTCACTCTAAGACTACAGCATCTAAACAGATTTTCATTGCTAAACTTTGTTCTGGTGATTTTATATCTTTGTTGGAAATGAGAGAACACAAACACTTAAAATTTAAGTTGTTGACCTTCAGCCATGCTAAAACCTTTCAGAACTTGGTATTTCACCCCAGGATTGGATCCATAGCCCTTTTAAAATTGGGAATTTCAGAAATTGTGCAGGTGAATAGGAGAAAGCACAGGAAGAAACTGAAATGGAGAGGAGGAAATTACTTTCCTTTACAGAAGGAAAGGAAAATTGAAAAAAAACTTAATGAGCATAGGAGAAATAATAGGGTGAAAGGGAGGAGTCAGGTAAGTACTTACACTAATATCTTGTATTTAGTGTCAGATGTGTTATGCTTTGTGCTTGCATAGAAAACAGTGAGGCTTCAGCTAACTAACTGCTGTGCTGAGCTGTACTTTACTCACTGCATTTTTATTTTAATATAGTCTTTTCTAAGGAGGGCTTTAAATTGCCTTTCAGGGCCAGCCTGAGTCATAAAATACATTATACTGCTACAAAATGATGACTGCCCCAGTGTTCTGGTTCCCAGGTTAGCTCTTAAAAACTCTACTATTAGACATGAAAAAATCAAAGGCATTTTTTTAGTATATATTTCTGTTAATTCTAGGCACTAGCATTTGGGAAAGGGTGCAGGCAGCCAATACTGTTAGGAGTGAAAAAATTTGTGTGTAAAAGCTAATTGTAGTAATACTGAAATTGAAAGTAGAAACTGCTAATTAGTTGTTATTCAGCAGGATTAGGCAAAGTCAATCCATTCATAACCAAATGTAGCTGTAGAACAATGGATTACTTACATTGTCATTTGTCTCAGGTTAGGCATCACTGTGTGGATTTCATTCATAAGCTGTAATAAAATAAAATAAATTAGGACATTGCCAAAAGAAGTTTAATTCTGCAATTTGTTCATTTATGTGCTTAGGTACTGCATGATTCCCATGAGTATATACGGTGCTATAGCAGAGTAGGTGGTTAGGGAAACTATGTACTTTTTAAACGGAGCAATTAACTAATATTCTTATGGTGACTATAACTGGTCTTCATGAATTACAAGGCAAAAAACCTGTTTATTTTTAACTACAGAGATAAGGGCATCTCATTTTCTTATATTCACTCAGTGGTATGCATAAAGTGCCTTAACTGTCCACCTGAGCACCACTTTAGTGTAGCTGAGCCCTGAGCAAATGTACAGCAGGGAATGCACTTCCCCTCTAAAACTGCCCCGTTGCTGACTGGTAACTGAAAGTGGAGGGGCAGGGAGAGGCCTTACAGTGCCAGTTCATAATTAATTTTGGAATGGTACCATTTACTTTTTGGAATGTAGTATATTAATTACTGCTGATAGAGAGAGGTCTACATAAGAACTGTGCTATAAATTGCTTTGTGGTAGGTCTCCCATTTCTGTGCAGTGGGGCACCCACTGAAAATACGAATACTGAAAAACTGACCTAGCTGTGCTCTTCATGTTCATTCTAAAAGGAAAATGAAATTAAATACAGATGAAACTTTTGGAAGTTCTAAGTAAGAGATATCATGCTGCATTTTATAATTAGCCCTTACTGTTACGTTGTTTTACATTGGAGTTATGCTATTTTACTAGAATGGTTTAGATCATTCAAATTCTTCAGTGCAAAGTCACATTTCAAGTATATTTAGATTTTAAAGATGTCTTTTTAATTGCATTGTAACTGACAGCTTTGTGTTGTCCTCATATAATAGGCAGTATCAGGATGACTGTATTCTGAAAGAGTCATTAATGGAACACCACTGTATGCATAATATATAGTGAGGTATGAATTGACAGTCACGGGACTATGTCTCTCAGGCTTTCCATACTAACGAGAAAGAGCAGACTGTGGACTGTCCCTTTGGTGTATATTTCAGCCCCTAGATCACTGCCCAGGAGGAAAACTCCCATTCCCATCTTCTTCTCTGACTCTTATGCTTTGGTACTGGAGTTCTATAAGAATAGTCTTGGTTTTGCATCTAGGCTAGCAAGCTGGTGAAGGTGGTATGATGAGGTTGTCTCTGCAGACCTGTTCCACACTTAGGTTTCCTGGACAGAGACGGGACTATACACCAACTTTAAAACTAGCCTTTCACCCATGACTCATTTATTAATAGTTCATTTAAGATAACTATTGTAATATGTGTCCATGACATAGGATTTCAGCATTTTTTCACTGCAGTATTTACTGTATTTAGTAAGAAATTGCTGAAATATCGGCAGTGCCATTTTAAGTATCAGTTAAATATGGTATTTAATTAATTGGGTCTTAATGTTGTGAACAGAGAATCCCAGTGATGTCAAGCTTTAATTTTCAATTGCAGCAAATAAACTTAGAGTCCCAGTAGTACATAATTAGTTCTAACAGAAAAACAAGCTTCCTTTATTTTGTTTGGGTCAGACTTCATTTCTGTGCTCAGTGTAATGCACACAAGTAGTGTTCAGTAGTAAAATACTATGCAGCACAAACCTATTACATGTTCTGTGCAGATCAAAGTAATTTGTAAATTTTCTTTGTTCAGTTTCAAAGGAGTTGAAAATATGCTGTATCTCATATTATTGTAATCTAGATGTTGTTATCTGTCAGTATTCAGCTTGAAGGTACAAACTTGGGTTCATAAATACCTAGTGAACTTCACAAAATCAATTACATTTCAACTACATGATTCAGTCTAAGATTTGGACCTTAGGATGGGATGAATCGCCCTCTGGAGGTGCCCATTTCAGTCTACTGACCTCACAGGAATCCTGCTCTGAACTGACAAGCTCATACTAAAGTTTAGTGAGTGGGCTGTCACCTTAATTGAGGAACAACTGAGCATTTCATACTGTACTAGGTCTTTTCTCTAGACCTCTTTAAGAATGACTGCCTTATTCCTCACCTTTTCTGTCAGTGTTCTTGTACTGTTTCTAACATGAATAAACACAGTTGTTATGGTTGCCATTTCCTGTGTATTTCGTTTTTTCCTGTCCTTTTCAATCTTATTATCTTATCTTTCCCTGTTTTCTTTTTTTTTTTTCTTTTCCTGACTCTTTAGCTACCATCCCTTCTGGAGCTTTTAACTTGCTACCTCTCTGACAATCCTGCTTTCCATGTTGAAAGTACTGTCCTAACTTCTGACGTGAAAGATTGCTGACCCTTCCTTTGATGCTGATACCAGTATTTTGTGGGACTGATAGTACTGTAGTGAAGACAGAAAAAGAAGAATATGACAATTTTTTTAATGGTTTTGAATAGTCAAAAAATATTGTTCTTCTGCCTTCGTATAAAATGTACTGGTTTCCTAATGTAATTGTGATTTAAAGATGTTTGTAGAAATGTGAAATCAAATGTGAAGAGTATAAAATCCATATTAAAGACATATAGATTTAATAAAATACAGCATTAGTCTTTATTCTATCAATTGATTGCTACATTGCTCACTTTCAAAAAGTGGGCTAGACTTACAAAGTTGTGCACTGGTAAAGTCTGACTTACTAAAAGGTGAAATTATTTTCTTTCTCTCTATAGTAATATTTTCTTGATTTACCTCCTTCTCTTGAGTTCTCTGTCTTCTCCCCTTTTTTTTTTTTTTTTTTTTGTTCCTTTTGTTGACCTAAGTTTTGGGTTCCTTTCTACACTGGACTCTCCTAACTCTTTTGGTTCAATACCGATCCCTTTTCTCTCATATGTATTCATCCACTTGGCCAAAATACTGCCTTGAGTGTGATCATATGTACCCAAGAATATATACACTTCTAAACACTGGATGGATCTGCTATTTTAGGACTTCCAATAAAGAAGAAAAGAAACTTAACTATTCATTGACAGCATTTTTTACTATAATGTCCCATCAGAAGATCAAAGTGCCTTGCTTCCTACATCAATGGAATAATGATCATGGACAGAGATAAACATTCCTGTAAAAATAAAGACTTATGATACTTGTTCAATATAGGAATGCTATCTTAAAAAGAGCATCTGAATAAAAGTAAACATGATGTATTCATAAATGTTATGGCAGAAGTTTTCAGATTTTATTTGCAGATAAAGAAAAAAAGCTAATGAAAAGAGTGCTTTGTATTGATAGTAATATAAGGAGTTAAAGTTTAAAAAAAAAGACAACTTTAATACTTCCATAAAATCAGGAGAATATTTGAAAAGCACACTCTGTTATAGCAGAAATATTAAATAAAAGTTAATTTTTTCCATGGAGTAGATACCTACATATTTTACTAGCTATATTAAAAGTTCTTTAGATAATCTGAATTTTTGGATTGCAATAAAAGGAATACCATAATAAAACGTAAATAGTGTTTGTATCCTATAGTTCAGAACTTTTGGTGTAGATATATAGCATTAGACTCTGAAGCCTCTTCTGATGCTTACGGTAATTTGCAATAATAATAATAATAATAATAATAGCAGTAATCATAGCAATATACTAGGAAATGATTGGAGATGTGACAGAATGTAATTTATGGTGCCTAAAAGTTTTTAACTAGCGTATTTATAGTCAGGACTATGCAAAATTTTGAGGCCATTAATAAAGCCCCTTCTTCATCAGATTTGTTTGCTGAGCATGAAGATGACATTATAGACAAGGATTAGAAAGCACAGGAAATTTGTAATCTCTAAAATGTTGCACGAATTATGAGTTTGTGTTGAACCGTGAGCAGTAGTTTTTTTGCCAGAATGAAGTTGCCTCAACTGCAATGAATTTTTTTAAAAAATAACTATATGAAAATTATCCATAGGAAAAGAAAGAATATTAAAACCTATGTAAAACCTGATAGGACTTTCTGGAGTGTATCCTCAAATGGTATAAATTGGCGTGCATACAGTTAGGTCACTACTGCTTCCTGAAGATTTGTCCTTTCTGTTAACTATATAATGCAATACAAATCCTGAAATAGTCCCTTACTTAATACTTGTATTCATTTTGCAGCAGAGCAGTTATGGAATAAGGCCTTACTCATCATGAGAAATAGTACACATCCAACAATGGCATATTATTGTTAGAAGGAAGTACATGAATCTGACTTAAGTTAGTATAGTTTTCAAATATGACTTTGGTTTTGAGAGTACTGTATTGATACAACTCACTAAGTTACAAAACTGTTGCTTGTTTAATAGTACTACTCATCTAAAATGTAGACTTGTAGTTCGAAGATATAATTTTTACCCTAAACATCATATATTTTGATTTGCAACTTTTGAGTGATAACGTCTCAGTTAAAATGTCTTTATTTTTAGATACATTAGAAGGAGTGAGGAAAGCATAGCTGGAAATGCTAGCAAGACAGGAAAGATTTTTCAGCAAACAAGTAAGTGTAACCATAGGGAAACATCTGCAAGAGGAGAATAAAGTTGTATGAATTGCTACATTGAGATGTGAAAACATACTTCATCTATAAAGTCCTGCAGGAAATAGTAACAAAAAAATAAGTCTTTCTTTTCATAAACATGGCTTAGGTACAGGTGGTCTTGAGAGGTGCAGTACAACTGCAAATTCCAGGAAACGTTCTTTGATCGCATTACGAACAAGTTTGTCTGTGACATAAATAGAATATAACTCTCTGTTGCTATATAAGAAATGTAAGGTGAGAGAAGCATTATTTATAAAACAACAACGCTGCTTGCAGATCCTGCAATTCGCATGCCTGGCAGACACAGAATGTCACAAATGAAAATGGAAGATGCAAAATCCATGACGATTGTGATGAAGGTTTGATGTGTTTGACTTTCTCTAGGGTTATTACGGTCTCTGTGATGGTCATGTATATATATACACAGAGACATATTATATGTATGTTATATATAGATATATTGCTTTGTTTATGAAAATGCATGAAAAGCTGTAAAAGAAGAATTTGAGTTACATGCAAGAAGTGTTTCAAAAGAGGTTACAGAAGGATATTTTTGTATAGTACTTAAAATACTGGAAGAAGTAAACAGTTTATTCAGTCCTGGATCTGATGGTGATCAGGAAAAAAGAGATACTAGATCCAAAATTAAGACCTTACAACTGTACAAGTCTTCTGGATTAACAGAAAGACCAGAAAAACCATAAACATATTGTGAAAATCACTGAAGGGAAGATAATGAGTTTGAAGAGAAATAGCAGAAAGCTGGTTCAGCAGTAACATTGCAATAGAATAGGAGAAAGATTCTGCTGTAAATACATGTTTAGTGAAGTATAAAGTAGGTGAAAAGAACACAGAATTGGAAATAGGAACTTTAAGCTTACCATCATGCAAAGATAAAATGGAAGGTGCTTGGACCATGTGATGCTGTCTAAGAAAGCCTAATTATTGACTTACCATCATTTGGGTAATATATCCTGGAAATATGTAAAACTTTTAAAGAAACACTAGAAAACAGAATTTTTCAAGCTCCTTGAGTGTTCAATTTTTTCTTTGTTTCCAATAGAATAGTACTGAATGACATTAAATCCAAGACCACTGTCTACAAATCAGAACATTTATTTGAAAAGATTGTTGAAGAGGCAGCTAACAAAATGGTAATTGAAAAGATAGAAAAGTTCTTGAATAGATGAAGGGGTCCAGGTTCTGTACCCCTGTTCTGTCCACTGGAGGTAGCATAAGGTAGCCACCAAGATCATTTCCTACTCACAGGCTGAGAATTTGCCTGCCATGGGGAAGTCACAGTCAATGCTGGTCTATCCTTCTCCTATGCCAACAGCTCACATCCTTTGCACAGGTCTGGTAACGGGATCATAAGAAGTATGATCTCTGCCGGTTTTTGACTGCATTTAATTTCTTATATCACATCTGTACTAGAAAACAAAATGCACCACAACCCAGTCACCAGTTAGTAGCAAATTACAGCTCATGTTCACCTGGCTGACCCATTTGCTCTCCTGAGCCAGGGTGGCCTTGTTCATACTGCCTATAAGAAGAGTCCCTAACCCGTGCATTCCCCATATCCTTCAGTGTCTCACCTGAGTGCTTGCTGGCCTAGGTGAGATGCATACCAAAGAGCAGGCTAACAGTTACATGGCATGGATGGTAGAGCTCAAGCATGTGCCTCATCCCTGTTTAGCTCAGTAACACAGATGTAACCTTATGCACTACATCCAGTTGGCAATAATTACAGCTGTACTAGCCTGCTCTGAATCAAAAATGCAATGGCATGAAAACCGGCGATCTATAGGTATCTTTCAGACTACTGTTTCTTGACCAGAATTGTCAATGGATATATTAAATTTGAGTATAACGTGTAACAATTGGAAGAAAGCATAAAAAATATGAAAAATTGGTAAATTGAGAAAGTCAGAGGAGCACAATAAAAGGGAAAGCAGTTCTTATCTGATGTGGAAGTACTTTAAAATTGAAACTGTAAAGCCAGTTAGATGAGTGAATATTATTTTCAAGATAAGCAAGGTCACAGTAAAGAAGTCAGTATAAGACCATTTGGGTAAGTAGATTTAGTTCGTTATTAAAGTGCAATTTGGGTCCCACCTATGTGGAGCACCTCGTAGGATAAAAGCCTGAAATATAATGCATTAGTTCTTACGGCATTTTACTCTGAGACATTTAAGAAGGATCTGATGCTGGGCATACTTTAATATAAAATAGTCGCCTCATCATGCCCATGATGGGATAAGGATGCTACTGAATATTTATACAGTTTTCAAAAAAGGACATGCAATAATGTCTTGGGATTAGCATAATCTCTGTACTATTTGGACAGTTTTTCAGTATGTGATATAATTACTATTAGGTTCCAGGTCATACTTTGACCAGTTGTTTTGATGATCATTTCAAATTTTACAGGTTCTAGAAAACTGTGTGCAGAAAAAACTGCACAAAAAGGGAATTCATAAACTACTTTGTGACCTGGGAGTAACATCTTACATTTGAAGATGGAAAATAAAAAAGGAAAGGAAAATGTGGCAAGATGGACAATGTTGGAATGTGATCTGTTAGCATTCAGATGATATTGTCTTTTAAGTCACTCAGAGGTAAACAGGGGAAATAAACTGCTCAAATAAAAACAACATACAGGTTCTGAAAGGGTGTCAGCTATTCTGGTGAGTGCTGAGGACATAAAGGACATAAATGAAATAAATTGGGGAAAATTTTAAGATGCTTTAAATCAAAGGAAAATAGGTAGAGTTTTAGAAGTGAGACTGGGAGTAGGCATTTGGAAACACCTTTCTTACTAGGAAATTATTCTTAATGAAACACTCATAAGAAAATAGACCATCCTAACAACTATTCAACATAAATTTGCCTTTTGATTTAGTATTTGGAGAAACAGTCTTGTGGAAATGTAGGCAGCTTTTCTGGAGTAACTAACTGGCTATTTTGGCTTTACTGTATCGCCGTTAACCAGATGTGCAACACAGTAGGGAACTATGTTAGAAAAAATCACTTTTGTAGTACGAACGTACAATTCTGTACCTTTGGCTTGCTTTCACGTCAGTAAGATTATATTTTTGCCAATAATAGAAACTACATTAAAAAAAGGCGCAGGAGAATATCAATGAAAAATGTAAGAAACTACAATTAGATAAACATAGATGGAGAATAACATAAAGCAAATCCGTCACATTTATTGCATACCTAGTTGAAAAAGAAGTAGTGTTCTTTCTTATAATGACCTTGTAATTTGGAAATACAGGTGAATTATACAAAATTTAAATACGCTGATGCCCCTGAGTATAGTTTTAGAAAATTACATGAAACAGCCAAACAAAATATTTGAAGTTATCCACTTCTCTCAGAGCACATTTTACATATTCTAAACCTAATGTCTGAACTGCCAGAACTGGTAGTTCCTGTTTTGAGAAAAAGAGTAGTTTCAAGACTTCTGCAAAAAGACCTTGTGAAAAATCTTATGGCAGATAGTGCAGGTATGACTGTCTGCTAGAGGAGTTTTTGTAGACTGCTTTTCTCTTCATGGTGAATACATTGTGTGCCCATCACTCCTGCTTGAATAATCACTTGTTAGGGGATTGTCTCTCTATGTTTCCTGAGGAAGTGGGGGGACATAGTTTATAGGAGCTGCTGGAAGCTAAGTTGGAGTATGGGAAGGAGAAGATAACTGAGCTCAGAGGTTGGGCTGAAGGGTAGAGGCTTTTCTGGAGGTGGAGATTGGATGTCTCTGAGCAGATGTGTAATGCTGCTGGGAGCCCTTCAGCCTATTTACTTGTTTAGCCTATGGAGAGCACACCTAAGTATCATGCACATTTTGCAGATGGATAGATTAACTAGATTACAAAGAACAACTGCTAAATTTCAGGAATTCATTGTGAAAGTACCCTATGAATAAACTATATGAATATTAAAAATCAAAAGTAAGCTGTAGAAACCACTTCTGAGAAGAACTTTCATATGTGACTATGGTGGAGTTGCATAGTCTGCACAAACGAAGTAGAGCGAAGAAGCAGAAAATCTGGGCTAAATGTCATAAACTGCTATGCAGTTTATAACTTTTTTTTATTTTTCACCTTTCTTTCCAAGGAAATAATTTGAAGATTCCTGGGATAAACTATCTGTGGTTAAAAAAGTAAAGAAACTGGATTCTCTAAAAGCAGGCATTTGGTAATAAATGTGAAGACAGATAGCCACTGCAGAATTGATCTGTTATTATCATACATCCTTTGTTTTACTTTTCTTGGTCTTTATTCAGGCAAACCTCACTGAAAATAATGAAAAACCACAAACAAGTAACTGTGTAATGATCAGAGAGACTACATAGTGTACTTCAACTGGTAGCAACCTTACCTTTTTTGAGACAATAGAGAGAAATACAGGCTTTGAGTCAAACCTCCCTTCCGTTATGCTTGATTCTCAAAGAAAAACTACATTTATGTCTGTCTGTCCATCCGTCAGTCTGCTTATTTATTAAGGGTATTAAGGATAGAATACTTTTTGGTTTAGCTATTAACTGTGAAATACAGAAGGTAAACAACCCCCCTGTTTTATCCAGTTCTTTGAAGAAAAGGAAACAGTAAGAGAAAATGACATGCTCTATATTCAAAGAAAATTGTCATTACTGATTTCTAAAAAAGTTACTGTGAGATATAGAATAGGAATGTACATTGTTTCCAGGGACTGTGGGACCTACTGCTATGCAGTACTGTAAAATTTTAAGTAACGTTGATACCACCTAGTTTTACAAGTGAAGCAAAATCAAAGAACATTCATGCAAAATGGCCAGAATTAAACTCGGTAAATAAAATTATTTTATCTGTGTTAAAATAAAGTCTGAAACTGGAAAATTATTTCCATTTTCAGGTAAAGGAGAATCCATAGGAGAGCACATGAGTGAAAAGATTCTTGGAATGCAGGATTTAAAAGGCATGTTTCAAAAGAGTTGTATTTGTTTAGTCTAGAGAAAAGAAGACTGGGGAGAATAATATGACACCTGAAGATTATTGTGAAGAAGATGGTCACCTATTGTCTCTTGTACACAGTTGTGGAAGGATGAGAAAAAATTACCCTAATTTGCAGTCAAAAATAACATGCTACTTATTTGGGAAATCCTTCTAAGTACAAAGACAGTTAAAGGCTGGAACCAAGCATTTGGTGATGCTGCAGTATCTTTCTCACTGGCGATTTGGCACAGATTAGACAAAAAGTTTCTGTCATCAAAATGCTCTTACATCTATCTTCTTTCATAATTGTTGGCTCCACACAATAAATAATCCAGAATATTAAGAATTAATTTGAAAAATAAATTTTAAATATGGAGATGGCATTGGATGGTTTGAACACATATGCCTTTGTATATTTTAATTTTCACTTACTTAAATTTTAAAGTTTTATACATTTAATTTCTATTTACAATTCATCATTAAAGATAAAGCATGTTACCTGTTCATGGAAGCAGTGCTGTTATTCTGCTTACACTGCTTGGTTCTCTGGTCAGGAAACTGGTTTCAGCATAGTCAATGCCCTTTTTTCTTGGCTTCTAATTCTATCTAGCACATGCTCTTCAGGTATGTATAGCTTTGTAGGTATTACAGGGAAATATTCTGAATTCAAAACACATGTAGTTTCTTTTAAGTCAGATATAGATAACTAGGGTTTACTACTTGACAGAATATCTGAAAAAGTCTGATTCCTAAACAAAACCAGAACTTTGATAGTGAATTCTACTTTCTGTGGTTAACAGACTATTTTTACAGTGATAAATAAAATCTGTTAGTAATAAAAATGAAACCTAGTATCTATGCTGTGATAATGGAACCCTAAAGTGAAATTAGTTAGTGATATTAGAAAGTATCACTTGCATGTCTGCTCCAAACCTCAAGTTATTTTATTTTCCTGTACTGAAAAACAACATTAAAGAAAATGTATGGTTCATGTTACCAACATTCATGGCCTTGATTAAAAGAGGAATAATCCATGGATATGCTTTTGTTAGAGCATAAAATACATAACATAAGAGCAAGAATATTGAAGGAATGAAGATCATTTGACTATTCAGAATACTGACAGAATTTAGTCTATTCAGAATACTGGCTAGCATATCTGTGCTTTGTAAGAAATTCCGCTTGAAGTATGACGAGAAAACTTTATTACAGTGTTAATATGTTAGGCACTTGAGGACTTATGTGTTTATATCAAACAGTAATTGAAGTCTTCAAATTAAAGTATTTATCTTCCAGTGGTTTTTCTTGTATTGGGTCTGCACCAGGAAAGGCTGTGAACATTTGCAAATGGACATTTTATTGTACCCTCATCCCTCAAATTGTGTTAGAAACATTTCAATTATTAGAAGCAGCTGTATTAAAAATGTGAATAGCGTGGAGAGAATCAGGCAGCTTTTGTTCAGTTACCCCAGAGTGGAAGATGAAATAAGAAAAGTAGCATCCCTTCACTTTTGTAATTTGTTGTGTCTTGTTGTCTTGATAAGGAACCAAAGGGTTACAGTATAACTTTT
>VWZG01005596.1:32319-48457 GCA_013396735.1 Grallaria varia
TAATAGTACACTTGAATCATTTAGATTTACCTGACTTTGTTGTATATTTTGGTGGCTTTTTGTTGTTTGGGTTTTTTTTAAGTAGGAGGCATCTGCTTGTGCTATTTGAGAATTAACTTACAAAGAGACCACCAAAGTGTTAAAACTTTTATAATACAAGCCAATCTGGAGAAAGTTTGTTTTCAACTTGAATAGAATTATTCAACAATATGGCTCACAGGCCACTGCACCTTTATATTAATACAGTTTATACAGAAGAAAACAGTATAGGTGAGAGAAGTTTTTGGAGAAACATGTCTAGCAAATAACTTTAGAGTGCTTAACTCACACTTTTTTTACAAGGATAAGAAAATACAATTCCTGGAGAGAAGTAAATACTGCTTTAAAAAGGCCTCTGAAAGTTGTGTGACTTGACTTCTCATGAAAGTCAAGGAAGTAACTTATGATCCAAGATATTTCATGAAGAAAGAATAATGGTTCTAAATTGCAAGATGCCCATATCAATTGAACAAATTGAGAAAAATGAAAAAAGTACTAAGACTGCATTTACTTACAATTGAAACGTAAGGTTGTCCGGTTTTACTTGTGAGAACTTGCTTCTCAACATGTATATTAATTTAATAGTTACTGTAAATGAACATTTGCTTTACAGATGCAAATACAAACTACATTTTAAGCTTTCCCATTTTATATTTTATTGAACAGTTAAAAAAAAAAAAATTGCTGACTACAGAAAGTATTTGCTTAACCAGAGGGGATTTATTATTATGAGAAATTTAGTTTTCCTGCATACCTTCAGAGGCCCAGCACAACTACTACAGAAATCAATCCCCAGCAAGGTGCCTGTATCTGTTTTGGATAGTATGAATACTCAGAAACTTACAGAGTTAATAATATAGAAGGATCTAACCCCCATTATCAAAGGTGCTAATGAAACTAACATTTAGTAATTTTAAAGTATTACTTACAGATTAAATAAGGACATTCAGAAACAGAATAATTAAAAGGTGGTTAGAAAGAAAAAATATATGCGCTTTGATTAAGTGAGGTAAACAGCACATACAAGGAAACTGGAATGATACAATATTTATTCAACTTGGCAGGAGAATATAAGATTAGAGGTAGAATTGGGAAAACATGGTATGCAGTTATTCTGAGTTATTCTATTTGAGCAGACTTAATCCCCATATTTAACGTAACTGCAATTGGGCTGAACAAAGTGGTACAAACTACATCAGAAAGATACAGGTTGGAAAGTGTGTTAGTGTTTAGGAGTGTGGAAAATTTTTGGCCAGTTTTGAGAAATAAATAAAATGTCAGAATTAAGGAAATATTTTATTTGGAGAACTAGAAACTGCATTTATGTGCACTGTTGGGCTCTCCAGACTAATGGTGTGAGGTGCAGCAACATTATAAAGAGGTAGTTGCTTTAGTAATGCAGTTTGTGTATTACTTTGTATAGTCCTGTTTTCCACCCAAGCTGGCCAAAGCACAGAGCATTATTTTAATCGCCCAGTTTTTATAAAGAACATGAATAACTTAGTCTGGGATGGTTTTGGATGCTTTTTTTGAGTGATTGTGCAGATGGAATTCAGTGCTGGTGTGCCCGTGCCCAGTGAGTGCAAGGACAAATTATTTGGACAAGCAGAGTCCGTTAAATGGTATCAACAGACTACTGCTTGAAGCACCTTCATGTCCATTGTCCTCAGGACATTAAATAGCCACGTGAGTACAAACATTGATGATTTCATTATTTTCATCATACCACAGAGATAAAAATAATGCAGTACATGTACTGTGTGATTTACTTGACTTTATTTGTGATACTGTAAATTTCATGCAGTAAATTAAGTACCCTTATGACCATTAGCCAAATACAGTTTGAGTTAACATACTAGATATATCTCTTTGTATATGGATAAAGGAGTCATAAGTTACTGGTGTTTAAGATTTTCCCTAATGTGATTCTTCAGTCAGTGACATATCCCATAGTAACGTTTCCTCTTTCTGAGAGGAAACACAGCAGCGGAGGGAGGGGCCTCCCTCTTGCACAGTCTCTTAAACTGTCTTTTAAACAGAAATCAGTTTATTTCTAAATTCCACAATTAAAGTTATTATTTAAGACAGTCAGTGTCCTAAAAAGCTGTGATTCTGATCTCCTGGGACATATCCATTAGCAGAGTCTACTTGCATTGGTGGGGAAATCTGATGCAGGCAAGAGGAACATGACTCTCAGCACAGGTTGCTGCCCATGCATGTAGCAAGGGATAAACATTCATCAGCAATATGGCATGTCTTTGATTCATGTATTTTAAAGTCTGGGTCCTAAAAAGACCAATTTTATTGCTTGCATACTCCCTGCAGGGACCTTGATAATGACTAGCTTTGTGTCAAGTGCTTTATGTATTTATAGTCCTGATAATAGCGATTGCCTTCGTATTTCAGTACTGTGTCATACATAGTGCTGAGTGACTTGTCGGCCCGTGGCTTTTCTCTCTCTTATTCTATAACAAGCTGTCCAGCTTATTAGAAACAATAAACACCAGAAATAGGCTCCCTTCTATGACTGATTACAGAAGCAAATGTACCATTACAGATCAGTGACAGAGCCTTCTGTCTTTACAACTTTACAGAGAGGGTGTGGGGGCTAGCAGTTCAGTGTCAACTATCAGTGCCTCAGCAATTTCATTTGCTATTTCAAATTCAGACTGGAGTAGTATCCATAATCTCCTAACCAATCACTAATCCTCACCTAGTTTCCTCATTGGTACTCTGGGCTACATTACAAAGTGCTATCCTTCAGTCTTTCTGTTGCCTCTGGGTTTGCCCTGCCTCCTCCCAGAAAAAGTAGCCATCATCATAGCCCGTTTCAGAAGATAAAGGACTGAGGTGTAGTACCACAACAGATCACTGATTCAGTTCACACAAGCATAAAACTATATGATTAACAGTTCAGACTTACAAAAACAACAACATCAATTTAAAACACTTGGATATGGTTTTGTTGTTATGCATCATATTATCAAGAGCTTTTTACTTCCCAGAGGAGAGATCCTAGATGGCAACAGGTCCATTAAATCAGCTTCTGGGTCATCTTTTAAGATCTGTGAAAACATCTCAGCCGTTATAGTCTCTCCCAAAACATTTTGTACTTTACATTGTGCACGAAATTGATTAAAAGCACAGCCTTGCAAGATCTGGTGCATGCTGCGTCAGATGTCTGGGGCACACAAAGAAGTCCTCTCCTCATTAGACTTTGAACAAATGATACTCCTTACAGGGTTGCCTTCATCCTTTAAAGTGCTAAGGATCTGGGTGACAGACACATCTAGTCAGAGATAGGGATTTGCTCCCATTCAAAACCTCTGTGATGTTCAGGAAGTGCTTTCTCTCTGTATAAATATTTCAGTACCCTCTGCCTTGAACAGAAAGTAAATTTGGGGTTGTTTTTCAGGGTCTTCCCAAACAAGGGCTGATAGTCAATGTGGTGATTAATTACATATTTTGTCAACAAGCCAGGGAGGGGCAAGACCATCCTGCGGAACTTTCATGTGACATATGGCTCTGAGTTAAGCCAGTGAGAACCAGGCAACATTTGGCGTTGGAGCTGATAACGTTAAAGGATCTCGAGCCTTTCTAACCTCCATCATATCTAGCCATCATAGCAGGGAGTCAACAGCACTGACCTGTCTTCCATAGTTACATTTTTCAAATGAGGACTTTTAAATGTGTACTTGTTTATAGCAGATGCAAATGGGTGTCCTATTCTAACTAGAGGGGTGCTCAGAGCTCCTGAAGAAATGTTTTGTTTACCTGTTTGATAACATGGGCTTCGTGTGCCTTTTTTTTTAACCTTTCTTTGTGTCTTATGAAACTTCTAGTACATTCTCTTTACCTGCTTAGCGAGACATGCTCTTCTGAAATAATAATCAGATCCTGCAGCCAAACCCAGTATGATTATAGCTGATAGACTGGGTGTTGCTTAGGTGAAATCTGCTGACAGAAACTATTTTGCAACAGTACAGATCATTTTGTGTCAAATAGAGTCACTTTAAACAGAGTTACTCACAAACCTAAATGAAAAGACTTTCTGTTCAAGTATCCTGGAACCATCAGTCTCCCTTAACCTCTTCTACTTCAATAGTATTGGCACTGCTCAATAGCTTTGACACCAAGTGGAGTTTACATATTTTCCCTAAAAGTGCAGTTTTCTGCAATAGCTGCTTATCTTCTGTGCAGTGATACAATATACCTTACCTTATAGTAAGATTTCTGAACGGCTATTTTACCTAAGAATGGAGACCTGTCTTACCTATCTGTATAATTTTTTACTACTAGAAACTGGGCTTTCCTGTCTGGTTGAGAAATATTTCTGTGCCTTGTAAAACACATGGTAGGGAAAATGGATGGGTTATGAATCTCTTACTGAAATAATAGGAAACTCAAAAGCTTCTGCTGTTTTTATGATGATGTTAACTGTGCCCACTTAAGGTCTACTGCCAAACTGTAGAAGCAATGTCCTTCTCCTTTAGAGGAGGCTTGAACTACTTTATTTTCAGTTTTCTACTTCGTATTTTAGATGAAGTTACATTGATTCCTTGAGCTTTAGTTGTTAGCAAGTAATTTTCTTAGAACAGTACTGGTTTCTGTGGATTGGCAAATTTTCTTCTCTTTATTTCCACTCTCTACTATTCTTTTCGATTCTGCTTGCAGAAAGACCAGCAGGGTTTTAAGAGCACAGTATGCATGACTGCATCTTTTCCCCTAATGCATCTTCCCTAACAGTGGAAAAGAATGGCTCTCTCAGAATATGCTCATCTGAGCTTCCCCAGGATCTTGGAAGGACTTCTTTGCAATAGCAGCTTCAGCATCTGCCACATATAGCAGGCAAACTGGTGGTTGATTGGCAGACCTAAGAAGAAATAGATTTCCAGTCCAGGGGCAATAGAGTCTTCTCCAGAGAAGCACCTCTCTAACAAACAGTAAAATTTGTTTCTTCAAAAGAGTGGTACATGTTCTAAAATCATAGACAAAAAGAATGGACAGGGATCAACTTTTCACCTTCTCTATCAAAAGATGAGGGTGCATTAGAGGACACTAGCAGTAGGCATGTTCAAAGCAAATAATACAATAAATTATATTGGCTTATATGTTCATGGGTAACATACAACATTCTTTGACTAAAGACAGTATGGATTAAAGAAGTTCAAATTGATCTAAGGAGAGACTGCATAAGACCCTGGAAGAGAGATCTAGTAAAGATCACTGACTAGACAAACCCTCCAAGCTAAAACAGTTAGATGCTGGAATCTATGGGCTGTATCAAATGTGCTTTTCCTGGGCCTGCTGTTCACTGAGAGAATATTTGAGTAGGAATTGGCTTATGCCAGATATTGGAGATAGGTAAATGGACCAAGTGTATGCCTGGCCTGAACCAGTCTGACCTCTCTAATATTCTTAAAATAGAGTTTATTTATGAATGTTGATCTACTCACTGTCTTTGCAAAAGTGAAACTAAATACTTTTAGGACCTTCTTCTCTTTAAATTCAATCAAGTTGAGTCAACCTTAGTCATTCTCATTCCTTTTACTGCACGCTCGGATTTTCTAACTTCATAGTCTGTAGTATTTCAAAGATTTTATAGTATAGGTTAATGAAATGCTTTTACCTCTCCCCTTTTCTTCACTTAATTTTGCCTTCACCTAAACCAAACTTTATTCATCTTCATCTCTCTAGAAACTTGTTGCTATCATTGTAATTCTGAGTAGTGATTTCTCTTGTTCCTTATGCTGACCTTCAGATTCTCTTTATTACAGAGCAAGAGCAAGAAAATTAATAGAAAATCCTGCAATAGTGTTGTTTCCATCACAGTGATTTGGGAGGAGGAATTTCATTCTGATCCTTATTAAGTAAATAAATCAAATCCACAGATCTGTGATACCAAATCTGTAAGTCATGTTCCAAAATACAGCAAGCCAGGATCATAGCCTTTGGACATTCTCAGAAATAACTTTCCTTCTCTTCCTTTAAACTTGGAGAGTTGTCCTGACAGTAAGTTTATCCTCCTAAGTCACTTAGTAAGGACAAGGAAATTCAATGGGAAGTCTCTATTTTTAGCAGAGATTAAAATGGTCAGTGCTTATGTTCAGTTCTCTGCTTAGCCAGAAGTCCTTCCAGTTTTCAGTGGACAAGCATGGGTGCAGCTAGAACTTGAGGAGGGGAAGAATGGATGGAGGAACAGGGAAGGATCTAGAGCTCATCATAACATCCTTTCACTCTTTGCCTCCTGCTGCTGGTAAATCTGCACCTGAACAGCCACTGCATTAAAGATAAAGCCTATCCTGTTTGGTTTCTTACTTCTAACACATCAGGTGTTGAGGAAATGAAGGCAAACCTCTGTGCCAGGGCGCTGTCTCTTTAACTTTGCATGTACATCAGCAGGCACAGTAGGAACCCATTCTGGTTTGAGCATACTGTACTGTAAATAGCTGATAAAAAAGAAAGTAAGGAATTCACATTTTCTGTTACTTGTGTGGCCTTCTGGAATGATTAATATGTGTTTAATGAGTTCTATAGGTATGCTTTATTTAAATTAAATGTTTTTTTTTTAACAAGACCACTTAATTATGAAAGTAGGGTAGCCAGTATTAAGGTTAAATTTACTGTTAAAATAACACCATAAAAAATACTGTACTGCACGTTTTTTTATGCCAAAGTTTTAGATAAAGTCAAACCACTGAAGGGATGGAAGTCAGTGGCAGAGCAGTTGGAACTCTTCTTTGGAGTCTACTTGTCATAGCTTTTCCTTTTCTCTTTTAATGTACTCATCTACTTCATATTAATGACTAGTATGTTCAAAATTGAAAAATCCACTGGGAGATGAAAAAGCAGGTACTATAATTTGTTCTCTTCAGGTCCATGAATGAAATCTTTAAGAGGATGAGATGTTCTAGTTATAAAGTTTTGAAGGTCATGCTAACCAGAAACAATCACTTAAGTTCGCCAACTAGCAGTGATTAGTCCTTGTTGTATAAATCAGTTGTCAATGTGGTATGTTCTGATAACTTCTTTTTCTTGCATGTTATGTATACTTATGGTTATTTCATTTAACTGATAAAAGATGAAGGGCTTTTTAGTACATTTTAGTTGAATACCATTTTCCATCTACACACATGCTTTTATAAATTATAATTTGAAGACTGAGTCATGGTAAAGAGAAGCCATAAATTTTTCTATAATAAAATATAAAAATTAACAATCAGAAGTTTGTTATATAGATGGTTAAATAAAAATTGTACAGGCATGAAATCATAACTGGGTAGCAAAAAGAATCATATTTTGTAAAGGGGGTATATTTAGTTGAATAAGGGCCTTTAAAATGAAAAAAAAAAAGGAAGCATAAAACTGGACCAAAATAAACTGACTAAGACAAGAGTTTGCTGTTTTAAAAGGTAGCTAGACTTGATAATTGAACTCAGGGACACAAACCAATTTACCCAGTCTGCTGATAACATGCACTCGTAGTTCTGGGTCCTAAGCAAACACAATATGGGCCTTGCAAGTGCTTTAGAAAGCCCTGGTTAATAATCAGTTGTCCAGGAGTCCCCTCTGACCCTCAAGGGCCCTCCTTCATCTTGGAACAAAACCCAGCAGCTGTTGCTTATGTGAGCCATCGTGGTGCAGAAAGTGCAACCCAGGCTGCCACAGCCTGCCTCTGCTCCTTCACTATATGGAGCGAGAGTGACCTGCATCTGCAGCTTAGCTCAGAGCGAATCAAAGAAACTGGGCAGCTGAGTTACTGAGACTCGCCTGAGAACAAGGTGGAAGGAGATGACCTAGGGTTAGACAACCCTGACTATCAAGTGTGTTGCCTTGACAAATAGTAATTGCTTGACAATTGCTCTAGGCTTGGAAAACATATGTTATCATGTTCATGCTGTATTCCCTGATAGAGATTGTTTTCATTACACATACTGGATATTTCTAACTCTGCTGAACCTAATGATGTGTGAAAACAGATAGGTTCAGACTAGAGTTCTCAAACTTGAAAGTCTGAAGCTTGAAAGTCTCTCCTTTATTCAAGCTATTCCTTTTGGCTGGCAGATGTCTGTCTTTAACTCAAGAATCGGTCTATGTCCATCATCTACACTGGTCTTTGGAATGCTTTTTTTTTTCTTTTTGAATGCTGTCTTTGTTAGGGATGGAGAAGTTTCAGTGAAAGAAACTTCTCAGTTTTGCGCTTCATGAATGCTATTGTAATAATTATTTCCTTGTATAGGTTTCAGCATTAAGGCTATTGGGCACATTAAAGAGCAGTCCACACTCACAGCTCAGTTTTTAAGGCATATGCAGAAGTTAAGCATTCATTACACATTTTATACACTGTAAGAACTTGAATTTTTGGGTCTGTACTGTAACAGAACTTCCTTTTGAACTACTGCCTATGGTTACTGTTTCCTCCCCTTTCGGCAAAAATTTTAGTGATAATATAAACATGAGCCTCTTTCAGTTGAAAATGATTTTATTTTATTTGAAATAAAGTATTCCTTTTTTAGAAAAGTTGCTGAGACTCTCCCTGAAGTAATCTTATCGTTTCATGCTTTTCCTTATTCCTTAACACATCTACTAAAGTATTGAGGAACTTCTCAGTTCAAGAAAGGCTGTAGAGAAACACACAAGATTATAGGACATTTTGTGGGGGTGTAGATCGCCAAAATAGAAGAAAGCAAGGGTAGGTAGCACACAATGTATAGCACTCATGTGGGCTTAAGTGGTTAGAGAGGTGTATGCTTGCTGTATGAAAGTCAAGGTGGCAGGAGTCTGTCAGAGGTCAATACATGGTCAGTCATGACCTCAGGGGCATAGAGATGTAGAGTCCTTGTGACATGATTTGCAAGAGAATGTGTGGGCTTTGATTCATTCATTTACACAGCATTAGGAGACAGTTTTCTTATTTGATGAAGATTTCAGTCATCCAATTCATCATCTTCCATGAAACTTCTTATCTTTCCCTCCATTTTCATATGCCTTTTGCATATTTCCAGCAGGCTGTCTCTTTAGAATGATGACTCTTATGCATGAGAAAAGAACAGTTATGTTACTACTTGTAAATTTGTTTTCATATGACACAACCTGTCATGATTTTAATCCTTGCTTTCAGATAAGTACCCGCCAGTCTATATGTTGAAATTCTGTATTATGAACAACTAAAATTGTAATACCTAGATGTAATTTACAGCTTTTTATCTATAGATGTCAAGCTTCTTTTAAGCCTGGAATGAGATTTTACTCCTTTTAAAACTCTCAGAGCTCAGGTAGAAGTGGCTGAGGCAAGATTAAACAGGATTTAGACCTTCTCACTGTTGGGCCGCTTGACAGATGAAACAGTTCTTCTAGCCCCTGAGTGCCACTGACTCAGCTCAGCATTTATGCAGTGCTTTGTGCAGACTCTCCCACTGCATCTGAAACTTCCCCTATTCCAACAGGAGGAGACTCATGCCATCCTTCCACAGTTCCTACAGCTTTTAGTGCCCCTTCCCAGTCAGGTCTTCATATCTAATGTGAAGAGTGGAAGACCGATGAGGATTTCAATCACTGTAATTTTGGGTCTCTTTTTTATGTGGAGACATGATGCAGCATGAGAATTCCTTTAAGAGAGATCTTCACAGCTGGATTAGCCTTTTGACATTCAGTAGTCACTGCTAACTAGGTGCCTTTGCCTTGGGAACTGTGACTTTTATATTTTGAAAAAGATAAATATACAGGTAAGCAAAATGTTGCTATACACTCATTTCAGATCTTAGGTTCTTTTAGACGTTTTATAGCCCTAGTCTTTGTAGTATTGGTGCATCCCGTAAGCATTATTTTGTCTCTTGGATTCAGTGAGAGGTAGAACAGTTTTAATTGTCCCTATCTTAGAATCAAAAAGCCAGTGGTGAAATCCTGAGTCAAACACAGGATTATGGTCCTCTTTTAAAGTCCCATTCCAAACCTTGGCCAAAACACCATCTTTTTGTAGAGTTAACATCATCAATATGATTTAACTTGAAGTGTCTGTAGAAACAATGACTAGCAATCTGCTTTCAGAAGGCAGGATGAAAGAGTAATTATATTCTTTAATGTGTTAGTCAATCCAGTTTATTTAAGCATGTTCAGAAAATTATGCTAGATTGCTTAAATTATTTTTAATTTATTTGCAGGTCTGCTTTACATGTAGTGCTGAGCTGTTGTTATGATTTGTTTTTATGACTTGCATGAAGTGTGAAGCTTTCAAAGCCATGTGTCAAAGGTAAGTTATTTCAATAATATTGTTGTTTGTATGCATCCCTAAAAATGCTGTGTTTGTGGGAGAAGTTTTCGTCATTCAGTTGAAGGTTCAGCTCTGTTGATAAGTCACTGTCCTGCCTAAAGGGTGTTATGAAGCCATATGAGCTCCTGCAGGGAGCTCTGAGAGAGATTTTCTCCCAGTGCTTGCCAATACACTGAGGAAGTGTGCGTTCTGCACCAGCTTTTAAAATAGTGCAACCTGATCCTTTCTTTACAATTCTAGGGGTGGGGGTGGGGAATGAAGGTGAAAGAATGGTAGTCCAGATCCTCCTTCCCGTTTTGGGTTTGGCTTTCGCTGTTGAGTGAAGAGAGCATTAATTGTGCATGACCATAACGAGATAGGACCCTTTGCTCTCACCCTTCACATTTCTTGTGACATAGGCCAGGTTTAATCTAGTTTGTGTTAAGAGAAACTAAGTACATTTTACAGTGTCATAATGAGCTTCCCCCTCATTTTCATTTTCCCTCACTGGTATGTAAATCATTGCTTGTAAGGGATAAAAATCTGTAGGAGTTATGAAACCAAAGTGATTGCACTAATGTAGAACTCCTTCTAGTTAGTCTGGAGTGTTTATCACTCTGCTTAGTGTTTTAAAACTAAGATGAAATACACTTCAAATCAAAAGAGACTATCTAATATTTCTCTGTCCAACTAATAAAAGTAAAATTGACAAACTAAAGAAATTACTAAACAAATCTTTAAAAGCAAGGATGGACAATGTGCAAGTCAGGAAGTTGTTTTGTTGAGAGTTTCACTTGTGGGTAGGGTTTTAAAAGTTATACAGATATAGGAGTTTATAGATTTAACTTGGAAAGACTGCCAAAATTAGTATTTGGTCAGTAGTTGTGACAGCCAATCTGTCATACAGTGGAATCTTTGTGAAATTTACTATTTTATAAGAAAGGATGTTCATGCAGAACCACATTCAGCCAGAAAAGAGTCCTGAAAAAAGTACAGTGGTCTCTATATTCTATTTTGCTAGCTATTATTGCCTAGTTTTCAGCATATTTATTTTTTACCCCTTATGTGGTCCGAAGGCATATATTTACTACTGAATTCCTAATTTCCATTCATCTTTTACAAAATACTTGTTTGTACATGTAGTCCACACTGAGAACACTCTTTTAGCCTGTGCTAGGTGTATCTTGTGTATACATTATGTAGGCATTTTGAAGTAATGACCTAATTAGCTAATGTCATCTATACTTATTCAGAATGTTAACTGTAAATGTAGAAAATATTAATGAAAACCATTACAGTGCTTAAAAATATTCATAAAAATATATTGCTTTTTATGAAGCATTAGTACAAAACTTGCAACTGTTCCATTATACATCTATCAATATAGCTAGAGGATAAGACCCAAAATCCAGAAGTAGGTTTAAGAGAAGGAACTGAAGAAAACAATGCTGCTCATTTCCAGGCACTAGAAATAAAACCTGCATAAAGGTTTATCCAAGAATGCTATCAGTCTTCAGTTAGAAGGATCATGCCATCACTGGCTAGCTGCTGGAAGGAAGAGAGTTTCCTTTTCTTAACCACTTTCCATAAAACACCAGTTACTATAAAAGGATAGCTGGAGCTGTGCTGCTTTCTTCCTGTGCCTCAGGCTCCATTTTTTAAAACTTTTTTTCCTCCCCCTATATCTTACCCACTGTAAATAACTACTGCACTTTCCTGCTGTTAATAGCATTGTCATATGGCTGCAACAACATAAAATGGATACTTTGGATAACATAAGAGCTGGGTAGAAGCTTCTAAAAAGCAGTAACTGGACTTGCAGTCTTGTTAGTTATGCATGGCTGCTGCTTGTTAAAGTGCTACTGTGCAAAAGCTGAAACACTGGAACTGCCTGCTTGCAGAACCAGGAAAACTATGCTGTCTGAATCAGTCAAATTTCCAAATGCAAGTTAGTAACACCCTTTACAAATGAACAGACAGAAATGTCTTTAGAGTTTTAAATGAAAACTGTGGAAATCCATAGCATAGGCCCTTATGGTCACCAGAGAAAACTGCTTGTTATCATTAGGAATTATGGGGCTGCATTTTTAAAAAAAATAATCAGGGAGTGAACTATAGATTTAGATTACAGGAAAAGTTAAAAGGTGTCAGACACCAAATGGCACAGTCAGAGTGGTTACAGATGCAATACTACAGCAGGAGTTGACTGATAATCTTTTTCAAGTGTGAAAAAGGAAAGGAATGGTCATTCAGATAATCACATGCTAAATTACTCATTTATGTACTTCAAGTATCAAAAGAAAGGCAAACTTAAATAAATTAATAATAAACAAGTCTTACTGTTATAAACAAGAGAAATTGTCTTGATCTTGCAGACCTAAAAAGCCTTCATACTGTAACATAAAATTAAATGAAAACTACATACTGTATATATTAAAATACAGGTTTCAACCTCCCAGTGACTTAATACAAATTCACTTTCCTCTGAACTCTAGTTAACCCAACTCTAATCTCCAATGTTTTTTGATAGTTAAGACAGAAAGGGTTATCAATGTGAGTAGGTGTGTATGTGTGTGTGCGTGTACATATACACAAGCACACATATATGTACCTTATTCCTTAATGGGTTAATTTAAGATATACATATGTAATACAGAGAGAGTATGCTGATATTTTATTTGCTGAACACTAATACTTTTACATGTGGGATATTGAATTGACATTGGTTTTTCATCTCTGGGAGTGTGACAGATTGGTGGAACTACTAATACCAATCCGAAGGCCAAAATTTGAGAACAAAGTGGGTTTGAGGTACACAGAAACTTAGCTTATGGTGTTGGGAGTTGGCTCTGGTTTCTGTGCCTCAGTCGAAAAGCCACATCCCTACCGAAGCCGCTTTGTCAATCCACCTAATACACCCACCTTTTGTTTTCAGAAAACAGGCAGTGTTGGGGCTTGCTTTCTACTGCTGCTGCTTTGATTTCTCTCTGTGACAAGCTCCAGAGCCACAGAAGCAGCCTGGCAGCAACACTCGAGCTCCAAGAGCAGCAGAAGTAGGGAGCCTGCAGGAGTCAGTCCCAGCTCTCGATCACTGGCCAACCCATTGCTTGTAGAAGTTAGCATGCTTAAGTTGACACTGATCCCTCAAGGGACTAGCTACCAGCTAAACAAAACTGGAGCACAGGGCTAGCCAAGCACAGACTCTCTGTGACCCTGTGTCAGGACCTGTCATCCTGTTGTAAAAGCCAGCTATGTTACCTCCTTGCCCTCTGAGACTTCCAGGGAATCCCCAAGTAAATGGGAGGGGGAAGAAGGGGGGAGTTATTTACATCTCCATGTCTCTGGCCCAATCTTTTTTTTTTTTTAAAGAAACTACAAACAACCAAGAGATGATGGAATACTTTAAAAAGGCACATTCATTTCCTTTATGAAAGCTTACTACAATCAAGCAAGAATAATTTGCTCCATTAATTATAAATAATGGAAAATGTGGAAGTATCTGTGTGGTTAAAAAAGTGAGCATACTGTCATTGATGGTACCGCAACTGTTGTATACAGCTGGGAAAGGCAGACACATTTGAATATTACTGGTAGGTTAGAATATTTAGAAGCCAGGAGTTCTATAAAGTCTATTAAATATGCTGAGGGTAGAAATCCTCATTTGCTTGTGCAGAGGAAATAGAGCAAAGATACACCACAGCCGCGAAAGCAAGCAGGACAAAGGAGATACTATTGACTCATTCCAGACTGCCGACTTAGCAGCTCAACTTTGTTTCCTTTTAACTTTTGTAACAGTAGGAGCTCAAAGCTTCTCAGTCTATTTTCTGCGCAAATAGAAACACCCAGACTTCAAAAAGTAATACTCTTTGAAGAAACCCAAACCATTAACACATTAAAAACTGTGTGTACTATTAAACAGGGCTTCATGGTTACTCGAATTTTGCATCAAGCGAATGCTGATGTTTTAGTAATAATTTTTGCACTGTTGCATTCTGGCAGACAGTTCTTGACAAATATCAGTTTGTAAAGCATTTCTTGTTATTTTCAGTGTGATACAGTTTTATTGACTTTGCAGTGGGTAAGTACTGTTTCAGTATTTTCACAGACTGAATAAACCTTACAGACACTTTTCCCCAACACAGTAGTGTATTGCAACAAGTTTCTAACCCTGTAACACCGGGGAAAGCATACGATGTGTGAAACCTAGGTTTTGTCCTCGGTACTTAAATCTATATCCATTAAAAAAAAAAAAAGTTTTATTGTCCACCTTGGCCGGTGGAGTGTCCAGGGCCATCAGTATGACAGCTTCTACCCTGATGGTTTCCCGGCGCCAAAGCCACGTTAGGAGCATGTTTCCCGGCAAGAGCCCCGTGCCCACGTCCCGGCTCGCTCCCGGAGGGGTGTCCCGGGGTCGAGGCAGCGGAGTAACTTCAGACTCCCCATGCCTACAAATACACCTCGTCTCTCCCACGAGAAATCCCTTCTCGAGAGTACAGTATGCGCTCAAGGCGTCACAAGACGTCATAAACGCAAACTAATCGGCACCGCGTAAATCACGCCAGTGGTGGGGCGTGTAAGTCGGGTTTAACTTTTGCCGTGTTTAGTGCGGGGCTCGGCGGGGCTTTGCGCACGGGCGCGGTGCCCGCGGGGCGCGGAGCGGGGCCGGGGCGGGCGGGCCGCCCGTGTTCTGCCGCGGCGTCGGGGGCCGCGCCCCCCNCCGGCACGGGGAGGGCGAGGGTTGTGAGGCGCGCCCCCGGTTGTTTGCCTGCGCGCATGGTAGCGGCACGAAAGGTAGCATCACTGGAGCAGGGGATGATGTAATTCTCCCTCCGGCCAGTGACTGCCTGCGCTTGCACCGATCCGACTTGCGAACCGGAGGGGGGTGGTTGTTTTACGCGTGATCGTATCAGCATCTCCTGACCGCGCACCCCCCCACCCCCTCTAAACCCCGCTCTGCTCATCCCTCCCCTGCCCGGGCCACGGAGGAGGGATGGAGTTGTGGGGGAGGAGGGAGCCCCGCGCTGTGTGTGCAGGGTAAACACGCCAGTGAGCGCCGCGCCGAGCGGTAAACAAGTCTAAGGTGCCCTCCCGCCGCACGGCAACTTGCAGCGGGCGGGGTGTCCCCCCCCGCACACACACACACACGCGCACGCACACATACTTCCCCTTAACAAAAGCCCGTTTAACATCAGCGTCAGCTTTTGTTCGGCGGGCAGCGGCAGCCGTCCCCTCTCCCGACCACCTTATTTCAGCGCTCGGCCCCCCCGGTGAAATCCGCGGGGGCCCCCACGCCCCGTGCCCCGTGCGCGCATCCCCGCTCGCTCCGTGGCGCTGTGCCCTCTCCGCACTCAGCACCTCCGAACCTCCCCCACCCCGTTCCCGGAGCTCCCGGTGCCTCCTGCCCGCTCTCTGGGGCAGGTAGGCGAGCAGGCAGCCCCCAACCCCCCGAGAAGGCAGTAGCTAAACGGCACTTACTGTCAGAAGAAAGGGTGAGGGGGGAAGCTCTCCTCTCGGTGCAGAAGCAAAATAGCCACTCGCAGGACGTTGGCAGCGTAGGAGACAGCGAGGGAAAATAATAAAAAAAGAATCTTCCAGTAGCGGAGGGTGGGGGGCGGGGGGCGAGGGGAGGAAGAAGGAGGAGGATTCGACTTTGAACCGGAGAAAAATAAAATAAAAAAAAAATAACCGTGTGCGTGTTCCCCCCCAGCCCCCCCGGTTTGCCTTTTTTGTGCAGTTTCAGCAAAGCTGCGAGGAAGTTGGTCCTTTTGTTCCACTATTTATAGATTGCGTCAACATTGCGAAAAGGAGAAGGCGGAGCGGTGGCACTTACTCCTCGCCGAGGGGTGGTGG
>VWZG01005596.1:53152-184157 GCA_013396735.1 Grallaria varia
TCTCGTCATGATTGACTGGCGGGTGGATATATACAGCAAATAATGACAACCCTTAGCGAAAGAAGTACGGTAACCTGGGTTTGGATAAGCGGTGTCACAGCGACGACTTGTATTTTCCTTTTTTTTAAACATTTTTTTTTTTTAACTTCCATTATTTCAGAGCTGTGACCAGGAGCAGGGAGTGTCATTTCATAAATGCCGCCCCCCCCCCTCCCCACCTCCGTGGCTGCCGAGCCCCTCTGGCCGGAGAGGGGCTGCGGGCACTGGGACCATGGGCATGGGCAGCTCCCTTTTCTCTACCTGCAAATACTACGTTTCTCTCTTGTTTTCGTTTCCAAATTCAAAAATTTAGCTGATAATAACAAAATCTCTGTGTGACGGCTCACTTTCGTGCCAGACTCAACATTCAGCTCATCTTCTCAATGTCAGCTTTCTCAGCGTCCCATTTTCGGACAGCCTTTTCCTCAGAGATGTCCCCAAGACCATATTTTTATGTGTCTGCCTGTCTCTTTCCCGCCCCAGTGGCATTGTGACGGGGTTTCGTCTCTTCTCAAACTCTGCCTAGAGCTGGGTGTAAGTTCAGGTACTTTGAGTTCTACAGACGACAATTTGATGTTTCTATCTGGCGTGATGAAATTTTACCATTTTAAATATCATCGAGAAAAGTACCAAACGCAAATACTCAGCGCCTTTATTTCTGGGCGATGGTACTGTTATTTCTCCCGGCACATAAGAAGTTATTTAACATGTAGAAAGAGGCGAAGAATCACCTCGTTTAGCAGAAGGTCAAACGGTGCAAGTAAGCAAAGAACTTCAGAAAGTCGGGAAAAGTTGGAATACTGCTATTAAAAGAAAAAAAGTATCAATAGTTTTGGGTTTTTTTTCTTTTTCTTTTTTTTTTTCCTTTCTCATCTGACTGTAACCTTTCGGAGTTGAGTTGGTTGCTGCTTCTGGGTTATTTACTCGCCCGGGGAAGATGCCAAGGTGCCGAGGGGCCCGATACTGCTCCGGGGGCAGTTCCCAGTGAGGCGGCGGCAGGGTCAGGGGCCGGGGGGTCCTGGCACTGCAGCCGTACCTACTCTCAGCTCTTGGTCAGGCGAAGCGAGGCGAAGAGCAGCTGCCAGCCCGCTGCAGATCTGCTTCCCGGGCAGGTTTTGGCTTCCGGGGAAAAGAGTGGTTACTGTAAAATGTTCAGCTTGCTCGGATGGAAACTTTCTGGTGTGTTGGAAATACGTAAAGACCGGAGTAAACAATGCGTCGAAACGTAACTTCTGAGTCCCCGGAAAGCCAGGTAAAACCTTCGGGACTTGCTAATGAATGGCAGTCATTTCTATATCGCTCCGCTGAAACTCAAACATGTGTGTTTGAGGCAATTTCAGACTTTCCTTTTCCATCACCCTTGAAGAGCGGGGGAGTCCTTCACCACCGCCTGTCCTGCCGTCCATGCTACCACTGGGACGCCGTCTGCATTTCCCGCAGGTTTCCCGAGGGGGCAGCGGGGTGTCCCTGCGGCCGGGATTCGTTTTCCCCGCTCCCCCTTTGCCCCCTTGGCCGCTCTGTGCAGAGCAGAGGGACAGGGGACGGCCGGTGGCTGCACCGCCACTGCCACCCGCTGCCACCTGCCCTGCGCGCCCCGGCCGGGGCCGCTGGTTCTGCAGCTACTTTCAAGTCATTCGTGCTTTTTTAAAATATTCTTTTTAATTATTGTTTCTTTGCACCAGTCTCTTTATCTTTTCTCGCAGATACTCGAGCCAGTGAAAGCAGTGGGCGTGCAGGCAGTTGCGGCAGCTCGGGGATCTCCTCTTTCTCCGCCTCTCATCTAAGCACTGGCGTTAACATGGTGACTCGGCTCCAGCTCCTGCTGCTGGTCAGTATTTACCACCAGATAGTCGTTTATCTCCCGGGTTCAGCTTATTGTTTTTCTTTCCGAGAAGAAAATGAAAAAAGAAAAAAAAAAAAGAAAAAAAAAAAGAAAGAGTGTCTTCGGCCATTTTCTGCAAACTTGACACCCCGGAGCTGCGGGTCTGTCCGTGCTCGGACTTTCCTGGAGGAGCTGAAGCGTTGCTGGTATTTTGCTGCTCACAGTAACTGCAAACATCACAGCCCGGGCGGCAAAGCAACTTGTCTGTTCTACGGGCAGAGTGCCCAACTCCTTTTCCCGTGCTTGTCTCTGTGATAGTGGCCATGTGCTGTCCCAGGGCACGATGAACCCTTGCCGTGGCCCTGGGGCCCTCACCGAGGGCTGCACTCGCCGAGTCCCTGCGTTTCGTGGCGCCCGGTCGGTGCACGGGGTACGAGCCTCGCCCTAAAGCACTCTGGGGACATGTGGGATGGGTACCCACGGAGGAGTTGTGGCAGTGCCAGGACCAGTGCTGGCGCTATGCTGGGACAGTCCATGACTCTGATGGGCGAGTTTGTGACACTGTTGGGACAGTCTGTGACTGTGTCCAAGCAGTGCAGGGACAGCTGGAACGATGCTGGGGCAGTCGGCTACTGTCTTGGAACAGTTAGGATAGTTCTGGGACAGCCTGGGATAGTGCTGCCACAAAGCTGGAGCAGGCTGGAACTGCCCTGGCACAGTCTTGGGGCAGTGCTGAAACATCTGAGACGGTGCTGGAACTGTCTAGGGACAGTTAGGACGGTTCTGGGACATCTCGGGATGGTGCTGGGACTGGGTAGGGCTGGAATAGTGCTGAAGCAGTTAGGAGAGTGCTGGTACCTCTGGACGGTGCCGGGACAGCTGGAGCAGTGCTGGGAGAGGGCAGAGCGGGGAGGCGGCGGGTCGGGGGGAGGCCGAGCCTGGCAGTGCAGACGGGTCGGGGTCGCTGCTGTGACACCGCCGGCACACCTGGGCCGAGCTTCGGCCTCGGTTTCTCCCGCTCCCAGCGGAGAGCGCTCCGGGACATTCCCGGCCCCGGGTCCGGCCCGGCCCTGCCTTGCTGCGCCCGCTGCGAAGTGTCCGAGCGGGGCAGGGCTGGTCTGCAGAGCCGGCCCCGGGCTCCTTACAGCTGGCCGCCACCTCTCCACGGGCTCTCCGGTAACACGGGGCTGCCGGGATGCGTCCTTCAAGGAGTGCTCGCATCCCACGTATCTTCCATGCAAGAGCTGGTAGGTAGCCCAGAGCTCACAAAGGCGGCTGATAACATCAACCCTTTCTGTCTTCTGTACGGCTGCACACAGTGCACCTTGTGGTTTCCCCCTTCGTTCTGGTTTTCCTTTTTTCCCCCGCACTCGGAGACCCCGGGCCGCCTCTCGCCCCGCCCCCGCCGCGGGGCCGCCCGTGCGGGGCACCCGGAGCGGCCCCGCCGGCGATCCCCGCTCCAGCTCGGCGGAGCTACTGCACCGATAATCATCTACTGAAATTGCTGATGATTCGCACTCTCAAATGCCAGTGGCTCTGGAAAAAAGCGTCTGCTTCTTGTGCTTAGAGATGTCGAATGCTGTTCTTTCTTGGCCATGTGCATTTAGTGAACAAAATTCATTAAAGATGTGTGCTTTGTACAATCCCACGGGACAGCTTTAGTCGACGGTGAAATTTTATTTGACTTGGCAGTGTAACAGTGGGGATTTGACTCATCAAGATGTAAATTAAGAGTAAATAGAGAAAAAGTGTTTCTCTGCATACATCTGAATGTATATTTCCTCTGTTTAATAGGTTAATTAATATTACTTCTCAGTCATGAATTAGTAAGTGCTCTTGAGGGAATTGAAGGAAGAGTAACCAACATGATTAATGTATTAAATGGCTAATGTTTGGAGAAACCTTCAATATCTGTAATATACATCTGCATAGATAGAACTGAAAGGAGTTTGGGTAATGAAATGTGTATGCTTGTGGCTGGACAGATTTGCAATGTGGCAATGTAATAGTACTGCTCCTGCTGAAGTGTTCATTCATACTAGCAATGCTCAGTGCTTCAGGACGATGCTACGTTCTGGCCTAGAACTCAAGCCAGTTTGGAATTGTTGCTTCAAGGTATGCAAACTCCAGGGAGAAATGAGATTTCAAAAGCTTCACATGCCTGGCCTGTTATATTACCTAACTCTACGTGATTTAATGTTTGCACAGGTATAGTACATATATTTTGCAACTATGTGTTTATCACTGATCTGAGAGTCCAGATTTTCTCAAATATTTCATAGCAAATTGATTTGGAACTTTGTATCCTACCTGAAAGTCTAGATCTCTGAGGTCTGGATATGGCAGAATATCCAGAAGAAAGCCTTGTCAGTGTAAAATGATACTCAGAAAGTATTTGCTAATCCGAAAGTAATTACCTTATTTTAGTAAATACAGCTTGGCTCTTTTTTTTTTTTTTTACAGTTCAAGTGAGTGTCTCAGCTACATGTGATGCTACAAAAACTGTAAGTTAACACTCTCAACGCATCTTTGTATAGGCCCATGCCTTCCACATGTAACACACACATTTCTAGTACACACTGGCTATCTGATACAGATTTCAGAAAATAGACACACAACACCTAGTTCACTGCCCGGAAGTATGTTTAGGTCAGAAACTTTGGCAGAGTTTTTTGCATGACACTCATTCACCTGAGACCATCTTGAATTATTTGGTACTTGAGTAACTCAGATGGGACCATAGGCCTGGATCCCCAAATACCACAGAATCACAGAATCACAGAATATGAGCTGGAAGGGACCCACAAGGATCATTGAGTCTTAGCCCTCTTAGCCCTGCACAGGACCATCCCCAAGACTCACACCATGTGCCTGAGAGTGTTGTCCAAACTCTTCTTGAATTCTGTCAGGCTTAGTGCTGTGACCACTGCCCTGGAGAACCTGTTCAGTGCCCAACCACCCTCTGGGGGAAGAACCTTTCTCTAATATCCAACCTAAACCTCCCAACACAACTTCAGGCCATTCCCTCGGGTCCTATCACTGGTCACCACAGAGAAGAGCTCAGTTCCTGCCCCTCCTCTTCCCCTCACAAGGAAGTTGTAACTGCAGTGAGATCTCCCCTCAGCCTCCTCTTCTCCAGGCTGAACAGGCCAAGCGCCCTCAGCTGCTCCTCACACGGCTTTCCCTCAAGGCCCTTCATCATCACTGTTGCTCTCCTCTGAACACTCTTTGAGAGCTTAACATCTTTGCTATATTGTGGTGCCCAAAACTGCACACTGTATTCAAGGTGAGGCCACCCCAGTGCAAAGCAGAGCTGGACAATCTCCTCCCTCGACCGGCTGGTGATGCTTTGCCTGATGCCCCCCAGGACACGGTTGGCCCTCCTGGCTGCCAGGGCACTGCTGACTCACATTCAACTTGCCATCGACCGGGACCCCCAGGTCCCTTTCCATGGCGCTGCCCTCCAGCATCTCATTCCCCAGTCTGTACATACATCTGAGATTGTCCCATCCCAGGTGCAGAATCCAGGACTTTCCCTTGTTGAACTTCATATGGTTGGTGATTGCCCAGTCTTTTAATTTGTTGAGGTCTTTGTTCTTTTTGGGAGGCCCCACTACCCCAGAAAGACCTCTGCCCACCCCATCAATTTTCTGGCCTTCTAGTTCCAGACGCTCATACCTGTTCTAGAAGGTGCCAGTCCTACCTGACAAATTCTGAGAAGCAGGAGGAACCTTTCTCCTGGTACATGCAGTGGCTGGCTTCCAGCCTTTAACAGACCCAAGACTAACATTCCTTTGACTAATTACCATGCAGGGTTCTGAGTCCTCCCGCTTCTCCCTGCAATGGAGTTTCAAGACTCCTGAGAATCTTGAGACTGCAGCGTTTCTGAAAATAATCGATCTCTCTTGTCATCTGGGATGCTTGGGCATTTGACTCCTGTTTAAATATTTCTTGTTGGGCAGTAGGAGGTAAGTGTCTGAGTAGCTTTAGATTCTGAACCTCATTTTTATCTTAAGCATTACATCAAAATCTCTTATTGCACCTCTACATTTGCTAGAAAGTAACCCTTGACAAGAATATCCTTCTTCTAATGAACAGATTTCAGCTGTTCTGATTTAGTGTCCTGCACTGTACTGTTAGAGAACTGAGCTTCATTTTGTAATTGACAGGAGGTGAGAATATTGCAGCAGTGAAGCTCTTTGAGCTCGAGAACAGGAGAGAAGCAGAAGCCTGTTGAAAAGTAGCCTCTAAGATTAATTCTGTACAGCTTCATTTGGAAGGAAAAAGAAGAAATCTCAGAAACAGTGGAAGAAAGTGAAAACAAGAGTGGTGGGAGAGCACAGCAAGAGTGAGAAGAGCGCGGCATGTGTCTGAGATATCCAGGGTGATATATAAATCAATATATAACTGGGCAACTTGCATAATGCTGTCTAAAGTCATATTATAAATATGGCAGTAGAAAAAACCATAGTTGAGGGATATTATCCTGAGTATGGAAAGGTGGAAGCTTTGTGCTTGTCTTTAATAGAAACTAGTTTCAGCTGCAGTAGAACCATTCACTAATGCAGTGCCTCTCAGAATGACTTATCTGAGAGCAGTTATTTTATCTTTATAATAATAGTTTCAAGGAAGAAGTGATTGTTCATTGTTGTAATTAAAATAGTTATTTTCATTACATTTGTAGGTTTATTTCTGAATTTGGATGGCTAGTGCAGGAGCAGGTATGGTATGTAACATATGTCTGACTGGCCTATCTCCACATCCCAGCTGCTTGCCCATCTCATGCCAAGTCAGAGTGAAGAAATGGGCCTTGTGTGGTTGCCCAAAGCTCAACAGATTGTGGGTCAGTCAAGGTCTTCCTATCAGACAGGAAGCAACCTGCACAGGATAACAATGAATATCTTCCCAGAAACTCTCACAGAGGAGTTGTAATTCTTAGTACTCTGCCTGAATGTGTTTTATCATGCAGAAGGCAATTACATGGAGATAGTTTAAAATATAAGGGTTACAGATATCACGTGGGTATGCAAGCTAATTGTAGTGGCTGATTGAAGTAACATGACAGGGCTAATTAGCAGAATTTGGTTTTTTTAACGCTAGCCCTGAATGTTCTCCTGCCAGGATCATTGCCCTCAAAGATCTTTCTAGAATCCATACATGCACTTCCCACCTTCCTATGAAAGTCATCTACTGGGAAAGTTTGTGATTGTTTCTACTCCTTCCTTTTGGAGCCCTAGGTCTCTGAGGAAGGAAAATAAGCATGTCATATGAAAACCCCCTGAAGTTTGTGCTTGATATTTTAACTTCCCTTTGCAAGGCAGCTGCTGCATCTGCACGTGTGGGAATCTGGTGAGCCATACAATCTTAGGCTGAGGATTTCTATTCACTAGGGATTAGCTGAACTGTTTTCCTAAATCAGTCACCAGATCTGGATTCCAAATTAACAAAGTGGTGCTGAGCAATAATGTAGACTCTAGGTAGCAGCTGTGCAAATTTATTCAATGAAAGCATTATAAAAGCAGCCTGTCTAACTGCCTTAGCTTTAGTGCAGTGAACTCTGAGAAGTGGCAGACTTACTGAATTTATAACAAGTAAAAAGCTCAGGTTCATTCAGCTCCAGGGATGCTGAATGCGAAATACTGGTCTTTGGACAATTACTCTGAACACAACTACTCACAACAAAAAGTTTAGAAGATGTAGAATGGCTGTATCCTAGAAAATGGTGGTAGAAGGGACCTCAGAGATCACTGAACCTCTCCCTGTTCAGCAGGCCCCAATGACCTGCTATCCCTCTGTCTTATCAACTTGTCTATCCTGTTCCTAAAGACATCCAGGGATGGAGAATTCACATACCCCTCATGCAATCTCTGCCAGTGTTTATCCTTCATGTTGGAAGTATTTTCTTGGCATGTCTTCTGTAGTCATCTGTAGATTAAACCATGCCAGTCCTTTTGTTTTTCTTCACAGGTGAGATATTTTTTTTGTCCCATGACAATTCTTCTCTCTGTTTTCTGAACTCCATCCAATTTCTCTTTTGCCATATCTCAAATTAGACTCAGTATTTCAGCTAAGACCTTGTAACAACTCAAGAAGGCTGTCTTACTCTTTATGTATCCCACTATGGGGTTTGCTTTTTTTAGTTATTATGTTTTTATTGCAGCAGCACAGTTGATTATATCCTGGCTGTGCTCCCCTAGCTCCTTCCTGTGGGGCTGCTGTCTTACCCCTTCTTGTCTAGTCTGTATTTTGCATGTGTCCTTACATAGGTTTGCCACCTATTTTTACGACTCTTTCTCCAACTTGTCAAGATAATCTGAATTTCAGTTCTGTTTTCCAGTCAGCTGGCAGTCTCTGGGATTATCTCTAGTAAAGAAGAGGCATATTTTATCTTCCCTCATTCAGGTTGTTAATGGAAATACTGAGAAGCCTCACATTTTACATGGATGCCTGGGGAATCCCACTCTGTACATCCTTCCATTTCAGTAACTAACCGTTGATAAATGCTTCTAGTGAATGACTTCCCAGCCAGTTGGTACTTGTCCTATACTAGTTTCCTCTGGACTGTGTTTCTCTGTCTTAGGTAGAAGAATAATACATATTAGTGTCAAAAACAGTCAAGATATGACACCTCCTGATTCTCCCATCTGTTATCCTGTTGCAGAAGGAAACTAGATTAGTACGTCACCACAGAGTCTTATCCACAAAATACCATATATGCTTAATTCAAGCCTTTATGAGGCCTGGACCACCAGTTCCAAACTGTGGCCTCTAGTGAAGTCTGGGCCTAAGAGCGTATGCACCAGCCTGACTGAAACAAAACTGTAGAAGTGGGGCTCACAGAAGTACATCTGCCATGGTTAATGCAGTGTCACAGTGTTGGCAGGACTGCTAGAACAATCCGATTTGAGACACTGCCTCAGAGCTTTTTCCATCTGTCTTTTCTACAGGTGAGTAAGGTGTCTTGATACAGTGATGTTTGTGCCAAGTGAGATTCAGATGCTATTTGTAGCAAAAGAAGAACAGCTGGATCACTGGAACGCATCAACAGAAAAATAAACCCTTAAAATATGACTTTGATTCAGGTGTATAATGAAAATGCACAGATGACCAGCTTGTACCATGTCACATCACATTTCTTTATGGTCAATAGAGAGAAGTAGGTACTTTGAGTATAAAATTCATCTAGTCTGTTTTAGAGAGGAGATGCATCAATAAATACCCATTTGTGTAGGGCATGATCTGACAGGTCAGATGTAGACATCTGTATTTTATGTGTGTAATGTTAAGTTATGCATTTTTTTGCTTTTATTTGTGTCAGGTGGATTACAAATCACTTCTGTTCTCTCAGTTCTTGTGGAAAGAGGGCCAATGTTTCCACATTTGGAGCACACCTTAATCTGAATTTTAGGAAAGCTTGATACCAACAGGCCACTATATAAATATACAGTATCTAAATGCTCCAATTATAACATCAAATATAAACAGAAGTTTCTAATCCGTTTGATAGATCACTGCTCTCATAGATGCCATAATTCCTCTTGTTGCTTGGTTAAGAACTGCAGGTGTACATGGAACCTCTCCTGGCTGAAAGAGTCTTAAGAAAGAGGATGGCTTTATGGCTCACATTAGTGAGTTTCTGTTAAGAAACTGCCACTGTCACTGAGCACAAAACACTCATCTGTGAGACACAGAAGTTAATCTCGATGGATTTCTAATGCAGATTTACTAAATAGTTTTAAACACCTGTGCAGATACTTAGAGTGTAAATCCAATATTATAGTTCACTTAATTTGGTTGATCCAGATTAGTTTTCTCAAAACATCTTGTGTAGACAAATCCTGAGCATGTCTTAGACCTGATAACAGAACTGAATTACCTGTGCTAAGTATCCATGGATCTGGCTGGCAGGTGTCACTTGATGGAGTTCCAAAAGGCAGTGCCTGTTCCACAGCCACTGGCTACTACATTGCTACTTGAGGGGTTATAGAAGCAAAAAAATGGCACTGGAATTTGATTGTGGTCTGATAGATCTGATGACCTTGTTAATATATAGGGTCGCAATATTAAAGTCTGGTAGCATATTTACTGCTCTTTTAAGCCTGGCATAAAAAACCCCAACATGCCGAACAACAGTTTTTAAGGGGGTTTTGCCAAGGCACAGAGAAGCACCATTGTCTGTATCCAGCTACAGCAGTATGCAGAACATGAGACACCATGTACCCCAGAGTTCTGTGATACAAATAAGAATGTTCATCCTGAACATTCAGTTGAATTCTTAAACTTGGTAAAAACTCCTAAGAAACAGATAACAGGAACATGATAATTTGTTTCAGGAAGGAAGAAGCATAGGCAGGTGAAGCCACAGATATAAAAGAACATTTGGCTTTGAAGTGCTAATTGCCGTGTTCATGCTTTTCCTCCCAAACATCACGTTGCTGGAAGGCTCTGTATTATTGCTGTAGGAACTCACAGAAGTGGTGGGTATATGCTTGGTCCATGTAGAACAAATTACAAAGTATTTTTTCAGCCCTGGGCACCAGGTCATTGAAATATAATACCAGAAAATTGCCTTAACTTGGTGCAAATGATCTGTTTTGAAAAGGTCAAAGAATGAAGTCATATTTCTGAGTTTGTGACAACATTATTCTGCAGGGAAGTCACTGAAGAAAAAGAAAGTGATATTTATGTATGAGAGTCTTCAGAGTTTCCTTTGGTGTCTTTGTTTCAGAAATTTTACAGGCAACTTAAAAAGATGCAAAACTGCTGCATGAAATTGCATGCACAGTTTTGTATCCGCTACGTGATGTATTTGCTCTGCTATGTAATTGATGTGACTGTAAATGAAAGTGTGATTTTTAGATATAAAAATGGTGAAACTGTTCTTTTTGTATTTAAAGATTCAACAATAATGTAGTTGCACACTTTTTAAAAATGTGCAAGGGGTACAATACCACCCCCTGCCCTGTTAAGTCAGAACACTAGTGACAGATGACATAGGGAAGTCTGAGTTACTCATCTTTTTTATTTTAGCTCAGTTTTCAATGGTAATGTCCCTTCTCATGTCTCTCAAACCCCTGAACTTCAAGACAGGGACTGGGGGAGCAAAGTCCCTCCCATAGTAAGCAAAGAGCAGGTTCGAGACCACCTGAGGAACCTGAACCACTCTCCATCATATTTGAAAAGTCATGGCAGTAACAACCAAGTTCCCAGTGACTGGAAAAAGGGAAACATCACACCCATTTATTAAAGGAGTAACAAGGAGAATGCTCAGAATTAGCAACTAGTCAGCCTCACTTACAGCCCAGTAAGATAATGAAGTGGATCCTCTTGGAGGATATGCCAAAACACGTGGAATATAAGGAGGTGATGAAAGATAGCTAGCATGGTTACACCAGGGACAAGTCCTGCCTGACCAACTTAGTGGCATTGTACAATGGATTGACTGCATTAGTGGGTGAGGGAAAAGCTATGGATGTAATCTACCTTGACTTTTGTTCTTCCTTTGGTACAATCTCCTACAACATTCTTATCTCTAAATCGGAGAGATACGGCTTTGATGGATGGAGTGCTAGATGTGTAAGGAATTGACTGGATGGCAGCCTCCAAAGAGGTACAGTCAATGCTCAGTGTCTTGGGGGTAATTGTAGATATCCACATGTGAGTTGGGTGCCTAAGTGCCCTTTGTAGTCATACAATCATAGATCATAGAATCATTTAGATTAGGAAAGACTTGCAAGATCATTGAGCCCAATCTTTGGCCTAATACAACCATCCCCATTAAACCATCTCATGGAGTGTCATGTCCAGTTCTTTTTTGAACACTTCCAGGGATGGTAACTCCACTACTTCCCTGGACAGCCTGTTCCAGTGCTTAACCACTCTTTCAGTGAAGAAATTTTTCCTAATATCCAGATCGAACCTCCTCTGAGGTAGTCAAACTAGTCAATACAATCAATGGAGCTTAGAGACAATTCATCTCACTCTTATTTAGACATCTGCGTTTGTTCAGCTGAACAGATCATTCATTATACTCTTCATCATTAACTAATGTTAGTTCAGTGTAAATATATCAAAGGAGGCCTCTAGGCCTACTCTAGCTTGGAAGACAGTATGAAATAATAAAGCTCTCTGAGAAAGGCATTACAGCAATTTTAAGCTTGTCCAGTAGGAATTGGAAGTAGGATCCCCGGTTATGCTTTTCTTTCTCATCTCTTTGTTCACATGGAACAGCTCTGTTTCTCACCTGCCTACTCCTAGTTTGTAATTATGAAAATATTATGGAGGACTCTTGTTCCAAAGCAAGATAAAAAGCTTGTTTTTCTTTGAATCTGTTAAATCACAGAGTGTATATTTGCTCTGCACAGGGCTCTGTGCAAGGCTGAAAAGCAGCCCCAGACTCTACTGATCTCTACCTTTTGGTTCCTTGGCAAAGTAGTAGATCTGTCCTAGTGTTTCCTTGGATATATTGATTAGGGATGGTTTGTTATTACTGTACTTCATAGTTGCTACATTTTTTTGTCAGCGTAGGTGTTTTTCTGTTGGCAAATAAGTAAAATGACAGTTAACAGTTGTGCAATTTCTTTTAATGGTCAGCTTTATGAAACTCCCAGGCTTTGACCAGCCATATGTGAAAGATGTATGACATGATGGATATAATCTATGTTCTCTGCTCAAGAAATAGGCCACATTCCTTCCAAATGTGCAGTTTGACATTCTTTGTGAATGCTCAGAGAAGACTTGGGAGTCAAAATTTTAATCTTTGCGATGTGTAAGACTATAATAATATCATCTCTTAGGTGCATCAGTGCCTTAAGGCACCAGTATTTTCCTCTTATGAAATGCAAATAGATGTTTATGGTGGGATTCTTCTAATCTAACTGTAGTTGTCTGCAATATAGATGTTTGTGTCTAAGCAAGTCACCTTAGGTAACAGTTTTGGTTAATGGAGAGGAGTAGGTAATCCAGGGGAATTATTTATCTTACCTGTTTTTGACATTTCCTTTATGGTGAGAAGAACCACATGTGAGAAGTGCCTGTTTCTTTCCTCTGGTATTCTGTTAATGAGAGGGCTGAGGCCACCCACTGTCATCAGCTGCACCCAAGACCAGTGTTTCCAGAAGACTAGTACCATAGCAGCAGTCAGCTGTCACCGAGGCCCATAGAGAAGGGGAAGACAGCTCTTGGCTGCCCTTTCAGTCACCCTCATTGATACCAAACAGGAAGAGGACACAAAACACTGAGGCTGAGCGAGCCAGTGCATTGCAGCTGGCAGTTGAGTTTGAACTCTCAGAAGCAAAAGAATAACTAATTTTAATTTTTAGATTTTCAGTATCTTTTATTCACCGATAAAAGTCTCATCTTCAAAGAAAATAATGTGCCAAGTATTCGTGTAACTTTTAAATCTACATCTCCTTCCTTTGGCCCTGATGTTCTCAGGTGATATCTCTGGACTAGATTCACTCTAGAGATGCAAACAAACCCCTATTCCTAGGGAGAAAGTGCTCTCCTTGTCTTTCAATTTGGCCAAAGGAAATGTTTTTTTATCATGGGTTGTAGTGAAGAACTACAATCCAGCCAATCTCCGTGGTGCCTTTGTTGTCAGGAAAAAATGATCTATCAAAGGCCATTTAGTGGGAACTTCAGCCAGACACTTATGAGTGCTGATTCTTTGTTATTTTCTCATTATGTGGTTCCTAAGTTTCTAAAGGTCTTGACATACATTCTCTACCAATAAGAAAAAATCCTTCCTCATGAGATTTAAGTATGTTGCTTTTATCTTTAATGGAGTCATGTTTGAGCGTCTGTCATCATGTTCACTAAATCATCTGTCAATGAAATCCACATTTTTAGTAGCCATTACCTCAGCTCAGAGATAAATGAAGTTCTAGCTTTTATGTCTAATCCTCCATGTTATTTTCAGGTGGATAGGGTAACACTGAGGCCACATTTCAAGTTTATTCTAAATGTGGTTTCAGATTTCTTATTAATCAGTATATCCACTTACCAATATTTTTTTTCCCATGACCCAGTTCACCTGTAGAAGGATCAAAATGTTGATCCTTTGTGAGCATACTGCCATACCCAGACAAAGCTCTTCTGGAAATCTGTGATGTTCTTTGGTCTCAAACAGCCTTTGTTGTTCAGGATCAAATCCAAGAATATGCAACATCGACTTCAAACTTACTCAAAATGAGTTAGCAGACTTTATCGGAGTCACATTTGATGCTCTCAGATGAGATCCACCAACCCATCCCAAGGCACATAGAACTAGAGCACAAGGTACTGCCACAGCATGTGCTGGTAGAGTTCCAGTAGCCGAGGGCTGTAGAGACACCATGCAATCATTGACACTCACATTTACAAAGCCATACATGTGCTGGTAGCCCCAAGGCTTGAAGGACACCAGTTCTTCAGTCTTTGTTCCAGTGAACAGCTTGCATTTACTGATGTGACTGCACTCACATCAAAAAACCCAGAAAGAGTTTCACAGGTGCCAGAACTTGAAGAAAGAAGAGAGCTTGCCTCCATTACAGCGCTTCCGTATGTTCTTTGTCTGTAGCTCCCACAACTGGCCCTCCTGTTTGGGGGGAGGAAAGCTGGTCACATGGACTGAGAGTTGCTGAAAAACTGGGTGGTGATCTGTTTACATCCTTCTGGGGTGAAAAGCACACGTTATGCATACACTTTGCTGGGACACATAACGTTAGAAACATTTGGATTTTTATGCAGAAGAGACACGTCCATTTAGAATGCGTCTTACCTGCATAAAGCATTCTGAAGTATCACAGCTATTACAAGGTTAGTGACCCTCTGTATTATTCCTTGTAAAACACTTGATGTGAAACACTGTGCTATCTCTTTGCCAGGCATCCTCCTTGTTATTACCATAAACAGCAAAAAACATATGGTTGCTAACACTATTACTATGTTTTTTTGGTTTTTTTTTTTGGATAGGAATTAGACCTCATTAGAAATCAAAAGCAGGATTTGTTTTGTTTGCTGCTAAATTTTCTTTATTAAACCCAGTATTATATAGCAAGATTACATGCCAACCCACAGAAATCCATCAGAATTGTTGTTTTAAACCTGTATCAATGAACGGTTTATTCTGAAGCCTTTCAAATGTGTATGTTATATACATATACGCTATGTATATACATGCTTTATATATATGCTCACACACATGCTATATATATATATGTNCAAGTAGTTTAATACATTTTATGGGTCCAGCCTGGAGTTCTGCATACATGAACTTGTGTGTGGTCAAGGAGGTTTGCATACTTTTGAACTCCACGTTGGCCTAATAAAAGATATCATACTACAGTGCTTGCTTTGTCAGTCGTGTTTTGCTGGTTCAAAATGACTTGCAAGATTAATTTAAAATTTTTAACATAAAACCCAAGAAAAATAAATGTTTACTTACTGCAAGGAGTTGATTCCATGTTAATGACCTGGAAGGAGGCTTGTACACAAGGTACAGATTGTTGTCAATTTGATGTATATTGGTGTTACAGAATATGAAAATGTGAAGTTATACCATCTTGAGGATTTTGTTTTTATAAGTAGGATTGGTTTAAAAAACCTTAAAGTAATCGTACTGTGTGTTTGATGGTGGAAATTAGTATGAATGTTTCTGGCAGTGGAATGATGTGATGTGGTTATGCATTTCTGTTTTCACTGCCTGCTCAATATTGGCCTTTTACAAATACAGATTACCATGTTGATGGAAGGAATTTACAGCTTTGGCCCCCGTCTCACTCTGTGTTACAGCATCTTTTTTTGTGCCTTATGTTACGTATCCTCCTCTTTTCTGACAGAAAAAGGAAATGTCTGTGGACTGAGGTCCTGAAAAATGTGTGAGCTTTACTATTTAATTGAATGAAATGAGCATTATTTCCCACTTACCTTGATTTCCTGTGCTCCTCTGAAATCAGTAGCAAACTTTCTGCTGAGTATGACAGGATGGAGAGTCCATCAGTGATCCCTTACCAGCTAGTGACATTGCATACTGGAAGCTCAGAAAAAACCCAGCTCCTTAGTAATAATGGTAGAAAGAATACTCTTTAAGAATCAGAATTTAGGGGTGTCAAATAAAATCCAAGCCAAATACAAAGGCTATGGTTGTGATGTGTTTAATATTGTTAGTTTTGGGGCCTCACAGCACGGATAGTTGGAGCAGCAAGATCCGTTTGTGTTATGTAGGCTGTTACACTACATCCCTTACTTACCTCATCTTGTGGGCAAGGAGCTGCTTGTTCTGACTTCATGGAACTGCAGCTGTATTTGTGGAGTGCTCTCGCCCTTTGGCATTCCCTTCCCTGTACGTTAATACGGCTTGAATGTACCAGCATTTTCTCTGGAAGCAAACTTCAAAATTTGTCTTTAATCCCGATGCAGTGCATATTCAGAATTTTTCATTTTCCTGGACTTTAGTTCCAGAGGAAAACATATTTGACTGGTACTCCCTCCAGCCAGCTGCAGTTTAGAACAACAATAATTTATAGTAAGATACTGCAGCAGAAATGGAGAGCAGACAAATGGAGTTCAGTACCTTCAGTGATGTGGTTCTGTTCACTTCGAAGGGTTCCAGAGGGCTTAACAAACAATATTACAGGCAGTATGGGCAGCTCTGGCCATGATGAAGGACTTCTAGTGTTTCTTGTTACAATGTTTTGTTTCAGTTTTTTTTTTTTTTTTCCCTCAGGACTTTGTCAATGTTAATGTATTTAGGCTAAAATTGTTTTTATCCAGTGTTGGTCACTAGGTTTTTAAATTTTTGAATTGAAAAGTGATTGAACTATTTATAAGAAGAAAGCTAATTGTTCTGCTTAAAAAAATAGTCTGACCCCTGTATTTTTTGAGCTAAGACAGGCATTTCTCTGCCTTTCAATCAGGTATGTGCCTTTTGCCATCCTCACAAAGCCTTTCAAGTTTGGGCAACTGTTTCGAGAGGTGGAAAAAACCATGGTTACCAAATATCCCATAGAGATTTACTAAAGCCTACCAGCAAATATTTCCAGAGATTTCATCTTCTCCGCCTTGCACCGCTCCTTCCCGTGATCAGACTTTCCATGCACTGTCCTCACGGAATCACTGAGCAGTCACTGCTGGGTGCACCAGGGGCCAAAGCAGAGGCAACCCCCGCGGTATGGCCCCTGACTGTTGCTTTGAGCTGTAGGGATGCTATGCAGTGGAACCAGTGGTAGGGAGCCTGTCCCTCCTGAGCTGGAATGCATCTTAGGGCTCCCAAATTTTGGGCTATGTGCTTTTGGCAAGCCTCCAGCGTGGTTTCTCTTTGCCACTAGCACGAATGCACAGAGAATTGGACGACCTCAACAAGGCCTTGAGCAACCACACCTAATGGTGAAATTAGTCCTACTTTGAGCTGGGGGTGGGACCACATGACCTTCTGAGGTCCTTCCCAACCTAAGTTAGTCCATGGTTCTGTGATTCTTTACTGTCCATTTATCTATTAGTGTGTGTAGGCCTGAAGGCACCATCATAGTTGCTGGGTTTCGATGGGTATGATGCACATAATGGAAAGAGTCTTTATTAGTTTATTTTTAAAAACAAGCATATTCAAAACACTTAATTAAGGTAATATGCAAGCTGCACGGACAAGTATCCTAAAATTAAGATTAACAGAATGATCTCTGCAGCCTCAGTATTCTTCCAACATATATTTGCACTGAAACACTGACTCTAGTTTTGTGATTGCAGTGTGTTTTTTTCTCATCCTTGTATCTAGCATGGATCTGTTCTGGAGATGAAGCAGTCCTGAGGAGGACTGGTGCATGCTGACTGCAGTTGTTGAGAAGGTGCAAGGTATTTTCTGAATGAAACAGAGTGTGTTAGAAAAAGACAACAAGATCTCGAGGTTTAGGTAGTTGAAGTCTGCTCTGGAGAACTGGGCAGTATCCTTCCTTCTTCATTGAAATGTTCAGGCAGCATATGAGATTGTTTTTCAGACCTCAGCAGGCTTAATTAGATTCTGCAGTTCATTCATTTGCACTGAAGTCAATTAGAATTTTACATGTGGAAAGTCTGCAAGATCAAAAATTATGCCCAGTGGTCACATAGCTCTATAGAAGAAAATGTCAGTTCTGGATGGTAGTAATTTCTGACTTCTCTTCAGTTAGACTCTCTCCCCCCCCACACTTTTTCTCAATTAGCCTTTCTTGCATTTTTATGTGAGTGGTTTTGAAAGGGTTCTTGGGAAAAAACCTTGCTGCATATACTGTACGTGTTTTCATTTACAGATCAGTGAAATGGATAGGCAGATAAATAAATAGATAGGGGTTTCTGAGCTTGTGAAATATGTCGCATAATACAAAACCCTCTTCTGTTTTGTCAAATGTATCAAATTATCTTTCTGAAATTGTATTTCTGGAATATTTTTTCAGCATTTCTTATTGCTGTTCTTGATCTATACACCCACGTTTGACAGTCCCTTAATCTGTCTGACATAAACCGAATGAATAGCAGCATTTAAAAATATGGCTTCAGGGACTCCTTAGGAGGTTTCTTTGTAAGTGTACATTTACTAGTTCATCTGTAAATTTATTTTATGAGGTGTTTAAACCTCAAGAAAACTGAAAAGCATAATATTAAAGCCTGGTTTACATCTACTGAAGTCAATGGGAACTTTGCAATTGACTGTAATGGTAGCCTATGTCCTCTAATTATGAAAGTGTCGAGGATGATATACACAAAACCACAACGAGAATTTTCTGTTTCATCATATCCTATTCTCTTTGCGGATGCATAAGAAAAGTACAATGTGGTTTGTGCTTGAATTAAACAATTCGGTGTTTGGACGTAATCCTGAACCCCATTGATACTTTATGTTGTGTTTTCCTTCTCTAAAGATCACAGACTGCTCATTCTCTCCATGGCTCATGAAGGTGACAAGGTAGGAAATCCAGCCAAATTTTCAAAAGGCTTTTGACAATTATGCTTTTGGTTTTGATCTTACATCTGCCCTATGGTATGAGTAATGAAAGAAGTTGATTAAGCAGTTTTCTTCCTAATACTCTTGTTTTTTTCATACAATCCATTTTGACAAGGTTCCTGGAAATGCACGTAATATCTGTAGCACATATGTACATACTTTCCCTTAAGGTTCACTGAAGTGTAGTAGAAAGTTTCCATCGCGCTACGGTAATCCCAGGCATCATTTTTGTATTGTGTTAGTGAAAGTGAGTGACAGTACACCACAACAAAAAAAAAAAAAAAGAAAGAAAGACTCCCAGAATTCAGCTTTTTTTCCTGTTAGTGTAACAAGCACAGCAGTCTGAACAGGCTAGATCTGGTAACTAATTTGTAGTAGTAAATAACGCTAGACAAAAGTTCCCACAAGCTTCTTGTTGAGTCTGCTTCAGATATTACTCATTTGGTGGCTGAAATACCGGTCTTGCTTCACACTTTTAATGCTTGTGAAAGATTTAAGTATTTTGTTGGTAGAGCTGCAGGCAAGAGTTTGTCACAAGTTTTTGGTTGAGGCCATTTTCAGCTGGAAAATGCCACTTGTGCAGGGTAGAAATACTGTCCCTGGGGTGCATCAGCTCCACTGAAGCTTCAGAAGGAGCTGAAGTGAGGGGCTGCTGCCCTGCCTCCACTGCTGCCACCAGCCAGCCCTTGGGTCTCTGCTGGTATGGGAAGACTGCTGGCAAGGTAATAAATAGTGAAACAAAGTCACCTCTTAAGATGGACAAAAGCTACACCACCAGAATTAGAAGTGATTAAATTCTATTCCCTCCTGCCCCTAAGTCTCTCCTGCCCCAGCATAGCCAGCTCCCACCTTGTCCATGCTGTGGGCTAGCAGTTCTCTGGCTTTCAGGTGAAGGATCAGACCTTTATGGCCTGCCTCCCCAAGCCTACTGAGTCCTCAGACTGCTGTCCCTTCAGGTTGTCCTTTCCCAAGGCTTTACAGGAGACTACTTTTTCTGAGGTATCCCAGTGTTAGGGCAGCCAGGAATCCAGCAGCCCTGGGGTTTGTGCTGTCCAGTGATGCAATTGCTTTGGGAGTGACCTGGAAATATTGTATACTGTCTTTCTCAAAAAAAACAGTGTGTCACAAATTCTTCCTCAGAAAAAAATGTGATTATTAGTATTTATTGCTGGCCTGAGACAAAATTTGTATGTGTCAAAAATACTCTGGGAAAAGTTAGTAAAAGAGAACCTGTAGAAATCATTCCAGATGGCTGCTGTAGCCCTTAGTTCATCTTTATAGTCTAGACATGGACAGACATCTCGGTAGAATAATTAGTGAAATAAATAACAACTGGAAATTATGTGTCTGTGTGAGACTTTGACTTGCTAGATGTAGGTTAGATGAAGGTGTGCAGAAGTAGGGTCCTATTTCTCAAGGTACCTGTAAACATAGTAGATGAAATACTTCTTCAAGAAATGACTTCTCAGCCAATCCTGTTTTAGACTTGGTTTTGAGTCAAATTTGGAAGCAGGGGAAATGTAAGGAGGAGAAAAGTGGTGAAGCAGCAATTCTTTAATCAAGTTTACCTGCTAGTTTGGGTCAGGTAATTATGCTTTTTTTCCCCATGGACTGACATTATATCCTGTGCAATATGCAGTGTTGAGCAGTCCTGCGCAGATGCAGAAGGCACTCACAGTGTGGACTCTGACTTGCTTTGCTCTTACCAGCATTTAAAATATATGACATTTTGACTGAAAGTATATCTCTTTAGATGGAGAACCGTGTCATTCTGGTGTTCAGGGTAGGATTGTAAAATGACAACTCGGAGAAAGGAAAACTGTGGAAAGCTAAAAAAAGACAACGCAAAAAGTAGAAATACAAAAATATGCAACACTCAGGAGCCTTCTTACTTCCACTGCACAGGGGAACTGTTGTGGTTCTGGATCTCTATCACTTTTGGCAGTCAAACTCCCATTAGCACTAACAATTCCCAAAGGGAAGGAAGTAGTGGTGTACACCTCCTCTGCTGCCCTGCGGTCTGGACAGGGAGACTCTGCCCAGGAAAGAGCATAGTGAGCTTTCCTCAGGGGTGGCGAGATGGTGATCTGTCTGTGATCAGATCTGTCCCACAAACAGAAGTGCAGACTGATGGGTCGGTTCAGGTTTCCATGAGCTGTGGTTCCCTACACAGCATTTCCCTTCCCAGTGTTGCCCCTGCATATGCTCCCCTTGCACACTGGAGCCTCCCGACACTCACTGGCCTTTAGAACTCTGAAGAAAAGGGCACACTTCCCAACTGTAAATCTGTGTCTTCCAGACCTCTTCAGGCCAATATTGAGTAAGTGATGTTCCCAAAGCTTATATAAGTTACCTGGTATTCATCCTTTGGGGACAATACTTGGTCACCAAGAAGTGGCTGCAAGGTGTTTGTGCAGCCCAAAGACGTTACTGTGCCCTAGGGATAAACAGTTCCCTCTGTTGGACTTGACTGCAAAGGACTACAGTTGGAAGAAAATGAATTTTTCTGAGTGAGGCAAGTGAAAAGGTACATGTTGGCAAAGTCCCTTACAAATACAGAAATTATGTGGGTAGGACAAATAAAGAAAGCTTGAGACAGAGAGAGAAAGGTAAACGCCTATTTTTTGATGGGAAGAAAGTACTCTTAGAAGTACAGAATCAATCAAAGTTGGAGGAAGCTTGGTACAGGAGGAAGAAACACTACACGTGCAAAAACTATTGAGAAAATTAAGCCATGGTGCTATTCATGTTATTTCTTGTTCTTTATGGATCGTTCAAAATTAATGTTTAACTTTGATGTTAGAGGTCATTTATGCAGAGCCCGTGGCTGTCCCCAAGGAGGTCAGCTGAAGCTGAATGCCTTTGAGGAAGAGCTTCTTGATCATAGTGTGGTTTAGCAGCTGAGGGAGTTTGGATGAGCTGTGACTTGTCAAGGGGCATATGCTGCTTGGTGGGGGAAGGGATGGAAGGACTTCTATGGGAAATTATGCTGAAAACACATTACCAGAAGTGATGAGAGTGCTTAAACACATTGCAGCTGCGGTGCTCTGGTCCAAACCAATTTCCTAATAACTGCTGAATAAGAAGTGGGATTGGGTCTATGGCAATCACACACATCTCACGATTCAGTGAGCAAGGCTTGAAAGGTTGAAGTCAAGAATGCCCCAGGTGAAATAAAAAGAACGAGACATGAAAAGTATTCCCAACTCCTAGTCTATTCCCTTCAATGTGAGTTCAATAACTAGAGTGGAGAGAACAGAAAAATGTGGCCAAATTCAGAGCTCTCATCCTTCTGCAGAGGTTTATTTGAATCCCAGTCTGTTTCTGTCCCATGCATGAATTTCATTCACCACGTATAGCATTAAAAACTGTGATGACTGCTTAAGGGTGAGCAGTAACCTGAAATAAAAACTCAACCTGACCTCTAATCTTACAAGAAAAGCGGTGCTATTGCTTTGGGATTAGAAATGTCTTTTTGCTGGATTCTAGCAGAGAACTGAGACAGTCATGGTCAATTGTTGATAATGATGTGCTCAAGGAGACACTCCTTCAGTTCAGTGGAAACAGCTAGAAAATATGTTTCTGTAAAGCTCCTCAGACTCCACCACTAAAAAGTAGAAACATATTTGCACAAGCATTTATTCTGCAACTTACTCTTTGCTTTTCAGCTAGCTCAAACCTCATGGGGCTGTCCAGGCTATCACAAATTTGGGGGGTTAGGTCAGTCTTTCTGCTTCCAGCCTGCTGCTGTTCACAGCAAAGTGCTTACACTGGACTACTCAGAAGGCATCGGAATGCAGCTGGGATCTTTGTGAAGTCATTGCTTTTTTAAGAAGGTTGAGGAGGATAAACCACAGTTATGATGCTTCCAGGTTTTGATAGTCACAATTATATGGGTGACGAACAAGGACACTATAAACAGAAGTACATACAATTATAGGTAGGACCGAAACTCTGATCAACTTTGCAATAAGTACATTTAAGAAAACTCTCCAGATGTAAACTGTCTTTTGAAACAGTCTAATGTGTCTTATATTTAGAAGTGAGTTTACAAAGAGGTACCCCCTTTTCATGTCTTTGTATCTACTAAAATAAAAACAATTTTTGGAAATCAATCTTTTAACCATTGTTATCTTCTTTTCATAGATGGGAGAACTGAAGGAACAGAGTCATGAAGTTACCAGCTCAAAGCTGTAAAGGAGGCCAATGACAAATGCAGGAACAGAAGCCAAGTCTCCCAAGGTGCAGCCTAACACCATCAACAAGCCAATGTAATCAACAGGTAAGTTTGCCTTCTGATGTTACAATAAAATATGCCATAGCAATACCTATATATCAATAATTTACCCCAGGAGAACATGTTTGAATGTGTATATTTGCCTATGCTCTTGTAAATAATTCAAAAGATTTTTTTTAATTCTAGTTCTGTACTTTATATCTAATTGTTTTCTTTATAACTGGGCATTTTATCCACAGCAATGTCTTTGTAAGTAATTTTTAAAACATACAGTAAATAGTCCAACTGCAAGGTCTTCTTCGGGGTTCTGAGCACCTTACACTTCAGCTTGCCTTTATGGAAGACTGTAGATAGTTTGCAGCTCAGAAAAAGGAAATAAAGTTGTAAATTGTTCTTAGCATTGGAAAACACTTTTAGAAATATTGCTGTAAGTGTGTTGGAAGCATCAAAAGCTCAGTTCTGACTCAGGTTTAGCTGTAGGGGATGCTATGGCAATAGACCCAGGCAGCAGAGGAGCTATGAATATGGAAGCCCATTAGGGAGCCTAGAGCTGCCTGGTGTATTGAGTAGTATCTGTCACAGTTTTGGCAAAGGTACAACTTGCTTTCTGTCCCTTGTAGCTGTGTCTGTCTGTACTGAGTCAGGAACATGTGCACAGTGCTTCTCTTTGACATGCTAATCTTTTGGGATGTTAAGCACCAATAGTTGCATTAGCAGCTGGTTTTACTTGCAGTTGAGGGTTTGAAGCAGAGCAGCAGCTTTTTGCATAGGATAGGGAGAGTTTCCTTCCGGCTTTCACCTCAATCTGACATTTTAATGTTGTGGGCTTCCCAAAATAAGGCTGGTCTCCAACACTGAAACACCATGGAAGCACTGTCTTAATAGTACGTAGCTCTGTGGTTTATTAAGAGAAAATATCAAATCAGATTGGAAAACTATATTGCTTCTGCAACTCCCTATACTCCTATACTCCCTACAGGACCTTTACAGTTTCCAAATCTTTATTTTTAATAGTTGGCTTGGACATAGATGCTCAGAGAGTATGTCAGGTTAGCTGCAATCAAACCCATAACGTGTCTGCAATTCATCCATGCTTCTCCCACCAGCAGGTGTCATTCTGGAAAAAGGAAAATATTGTAAATTCCTGAACTGGAGAATTTGGCTGTGACAAAGAAGAAAAAAAGTTTACTTAAAATACAGCTTTTGAAGGATACTTTACTCCAAATTAAAACCAAGAGAAAGCTGGCTGGTCTGCATTTTTTACTAATCGTCGTGCAGTGTGTTATCCTGACCTGTAAATAACAAAAGGCAGACGATGGGAAAGGAAAACCTATGTCAACTTAAAGCTATCTTCTGCTTTTTACTGTTCTCTGTGACGTGTTTACCACTGGTTACTTACCCCCCCATGACTATAAAATCAGCAATATTCACCAATTTTCCCAGAAGAAACAAAGAATTAAGGTATTGAATTCAGATCTCATTTACTTCAAGGTAAACTTGAAGTAATCTCATTGAAGCAACTGAAATCAGTAGAAACATTTGGAATTTAGTCTGAAGTAACCAAAAGTAATACTTAACTTTCAACTCCATAAATGAGCCTCAAGCAGAAAATAATCTCCTAATAATTTTAATGTCTCTTATATTTATGTTTTCCTTTAAGTGTTCTTCTGGGTATTAGCTGCAACCCCCTTTAATATGTAGAGACTCTTTGATTTCTCATAATCACAGTGAGGGAGCTATGGCTGAGTTGGAAAGAGCCAAGACCCTGCTGGTTCATTGCTGAGGGCTCGTGGTCTACCAGCTCTAGTCTTCTGGCTGTTAAAAACAAACTTACTGTGAAATCCATGCAGGAGGTGCCTTGCCCACCCTGTGTGCTACTGAAAGTTTGTCCCAACCCATCACATCTCTGATGTTTATAAATACTTTTCTGTCTTTCTGTCTTTTAAGTTTATTCAGATCCCTTGTATCTATATTGTCCTTTTTCATTAAATAGTTTGTTCTCCTAGCATTTGCATCAGCATGTCGCTGAGAGCTTTGGGCCTGAGCATCCTAGACTGAACAAATGTAGTTTGTATAGTTTTCTTCCAGAAGCTCATTTTCCATCCGCAGGCATTACTTTATGTTAAATTGATCTACTTTAAACAAAGGCAGGCAGAAGTGTGCATCCTTCGTTGTGGCCTTGCATACAAGATTAATACAACAGCTTCCACACCCTACTAGAAATACTTCATCTGATACATCTTAGCCCTGTATCTGATTTCTTTCTGGTGACTTCATCATGATCATCTTCCATTTGACTCGTTCAGCCAGGTTCATTTTCTGCTCAGCCATTTCTGGAAGTGTTACTACAAAGGACTGTTTGCTACTGTGATGTGATGCTCCACCAAAAACTCTTCCTGCAATCCAAGGGAAATTTGCTTGAGGAAAAATATAAGAACAAGCTCCAAGGCTTGGCTTCAAGGAACACGTTGAAATGGGAATTAATTTTACATTTTTAGAATTTGTATTTGCAACAGAGTGTTGTAAATAATTGTACTGCAGGCAGCCATATCTTTTCCAAGAAGTTGTTTAACCAAGTTGTTTAACAATGCTTTTCTTGAGAATGGTATCACTCAGTTGCTGAATGAGAAAAAATAGTATATAAACTTAGAATTAAAACCTTCACTCTAAAATAGCTAAAACCTGTATTCTTGGGTTTGCATGAAGCCTGTGTTCCTGCTTTCTGATGTTTTGAGTATTTTACTTTGAAAATACAGTGGTATTCTAAAATATCAAGTTAGAAAGTATAAAAGTATTGTGAAGGTGACTAATTCATTATGGACTTCATAGGAGTGGTGATCTCTAGTGGGTTTTTATATAGTAAAGGATGAAATTCAGACAAAGCTATTTCTTTAGGGTTTTTACTATTTTCACCCATGTTTTTAGTAAAGTGAAATAATATAAAATTCTGTTTAGTCTCTGTTGGTTTGTAGTTTTAGTTTTTTATTTTTTTTCATTTTAGAAGAAATGAATGTGCTTAAACACAGACCTCCTGTGCCATTTTAGAGCCCCTGAGGATCCCACCTGGCCTCTCACTGCCAGTTCAAAGGTTTGGTCTTTTGTCAAAGGTGAAAAGTCTCCTGTAAGTCCCACATCATGCCAGCCCTGCACAGATATCCTGGATGATCCAGGGTATTCTAGCAGGCATTAGGCACCTCCTTTTAGGCACGTGAACTTCTCCTTTAGAAAACTGCTGTAAAAAATAATATGCCTCTACAAATGCTTAACAAAATTAAAGATACTACGTCTGTGAAGGTAATTCCATCCAAGGTGTTTTATTTCAGTTTAATGAAACATAGAAGCAGGAAAGTAATTTCATATCTCACAGGTACAGAGTTACTGCATTCTATGGGATGCTCTCAAGAGTCTGTTTTGAATTATGGTGGCTGAGCTGAAGCTGTGTGTGAATTGGGAGTGGATATTGTTGAGTGTATGCACCATGAAAAGGCCCTGGGGCTTCTCATCAGGACCTTAGTGGTTTGATGTTCAAAACTCTTGTCAAGAGTCTGGCAAAAGGAAGCTCAATTCCTCAGTTTTGTGCATGATGCAGCAAACTAATCGTGCCAAAGAAAGCAGGTTTTTCAGTTACCAGGGCACTCAGAGCGAATTAAAGAAGTTCTTGCATTAATTATGTACACAATTAGAAACTTACATTAATCAGGTCCAGTTTTGATGGTCAGAGGGAAGTTAAAAACCTTGAATATATTAGATGGTGTATTTATATATGAATTGTACAATGTGGAGTTGAGCATTTCTGAATTGTTATTTTATAACAAGAGTAATTCACTGTATATAATATATGGAAATTATGTATTGTATATGCACAAAATATATAACTCATGTTAGAATAAAATTCAAGCTATTGGAAGGTAGTAAATTCTGGGTAAAATTCACCACAGGCATTAATTAGTATTATATAGACAAGTAGCACTTTTGTATGAGCTTTTTAAAATCACTTGTTAGCATTATAATCGATAGGAATTTGGACTATTTTTTCAGAAGTTAAAAAGTTTAAATTTTTACAGAAAAAGTCATGATGGAAAGTGGCGTAGAAAGCAATCATAAAATCTGATTTAGTAATGTACAATATTAATTTTATAATTTGTGAGTGAAGCAGAACTGTTCTTATGTACTTTTTTTTTTTCAAAGTGTTTATCAATCTTTTTCAGGATGAACCCCAAAATCACAGCTGCAATGCTTGTTTGAAACAAGAAACAGATACCCTCTTGGTGTCATTCATTTCACTGATCACTGAAAATCTGAGCTTGAATGAAGGTGGATGAAAACTCGTACAGAGAACTGGGACTGGTCTGACCCTTAAGAAGGGTAAAATGGCATTTTTAATGCTCTCACCAAATACCAGGACATGTGATAAAAATTTATGGATTGAGAATTAATTGAAAGATTGTGAAATGGGAAAGAATGTACATTATGGGAAGCTACAACCTAAGCACCGTAAAATCTGTGACCAAGCCTACAGAATATCTCTGGAGTTGATGGAACCATCTCAGATAATTGGTTTGTTGTTTTTTTTTTAAATATAATTTGCCAGCCCCTACAGTCTTCCCCGGGCAGACTGGGAAAATACATTACTTTTATTAATATTAGTCCAGGGGACTCAAGTGTATTCCAGGCAGTGAAACATAGAGGTTGTGAAATTTGCGACAGAATTCAAATAAAAAAAAAAAAAAAAAGAAAAGCAGTGCCAATTTGTACCTGGGAGTTAGTATATGTTTTAAAAAACATTTTTTTTAGAGATAATGTTCTCATGTCTACATTCTGTTATTTGCAACATAACGGTTTACAGTTTTATATGTATTAAATAATACATCTATGTGATGAAATATGAAATGTTTAGTTAAAACGATGACTACATGTATAGAACTATGTAAATATTACCTAAATCATGTGTAAACATTAAATAAACAGCTTCATTTCTAGAGGTTGCAGAAAACACTTTAAAATTTTGTAGTCTTACCACATTCCCCCCCTCCCCGTTTTTAATGTAATTGCAGGTTTAGACTTAATCTGTCTATTAGTTTTTTTAATATTTGTGAAAGTGTTAAGTTTTACTGAGGAACAATTTAGTTTGGGGAAACCGTTGAATCTGTGGTTCATGCTGTTTGAACAAGAAGTCCACGAGTATTTGTCCCAAACACCAATATTTTTACTGCACTGGCAGCTGTATATTTGTGGTCACCCAATGGCAACATATGCAAAGGCTGTATACAGTGGCAGTGCCTCTTCTAGAGAACACCAGGAGGGAAACTGGATGTGGTCAATGCACACATAATTTGCTCTTCTTGGTGGAGGTCTTGTGTAGACAGCACTTAAATGTCACTTTTTGTTTCTGGATAAGATGAGGGTAAGAGATAGAAACCGTTTGAAAGCCATTGCTTATGTCCCCTGAAACGGGCTAAAAACAGCAGCTCTTTTGAGACACAGCTTTACACTGAACATGCACAGAGCTGTGTCATTAGTAATTCTGAAAACGTGTTTACAATGGTGGGGTAAAATATTTAGTTACCATTTAAATATTTTAGCTCATACACAAATTTTAGATGTCTACTACACTTAACATTTCCAATAACTGGTTTCATTAAGATTTCTAGTGATACAAATTAATAACAAAAGGCGGTAATACGGAGTGCAGTTATGAGACCAAAATACATGTGGTTTAAATTTGAAGAATTAAATGTTAGCATTTCCCTATAGAGAAAGGTTATTTGGGCAGTGGTGTACTGACATTATCACCACCCACAGAGAAGGGGACCAGTTGATCCTATTGGTTAAACAGAAAGTCAAAAAAGGAAAAATGTAGGTCTAGAGGGTTTGCTTGGTGTAAGTGAATCACACAGGAAAAATGCTGATACCCAGAGTTGTCGTAGAGACCTTCTTTGACGGTTAGAAAGAGAAATAAGCATGGGATATTTTTGTCAGGTTAGAGGGTTTAGATTGCTTGCCAGGTAAAATCAGTCTTGGTTATTAATATAGTGGAAAGTTAAATGATGATCATGGAAATATGATAATAAGTGCTGTTGTAAATCAGACAGAAATTATTTTCTGATGCTATTAAGAATAATCCAATGTATTAACCATTGGGCTGAAGGGCCACTAAGAAAATATATATGGAAAGTGAATAAAATAAAGGAAATCTTCCTTCAGGGAGATGTTTCTGGACATTACCATGCTGATTCTGACAAATCATATTTGATGAGGTACAGGTAAGCAACCAGCATTCATTTGTGTTAGCTGTATCTCTCATTTTCTGTTTAAACAAACCTTTATTATAATCTCATGGGACCTAGCTAGAAAAAAAGCTATTAAAAATAACAATTACTAATTTACCACTATTTAAAGTTATTGTAATCTGTCAGGTCTGGGATAGCTCTGTCTATTATTCCTGGAAGAAAACAACATAAAATTCGGTGGGTTTGAGTAGTTTCATACAGACACGGTACTGCACAGGAAAGCCAGGTATCAACATCACTACATGTAGGGAGGTCTTGTCTCTGGCCCTCAGTCTGACAACTTGAACATGGGCTGAGCTACCCCAGGCTACCACTACTCTGCACTTTGGCTTTTGAAACTTTCCGTGTGAGATATAGTTTCAACATGAAAAGTCAAAATACAGTGGTTTACAATCAGTTTTGCTTTGTTTGAAGCTAAAACTCAAAGCAAAACTCCTGGAGTATAGGACTGCATGAAGCAAAATGTAAGAAAGTTAACACAAAAACTCTGCAAACTGAGCAAGCTAGTTTCACTCAGCTCTTGAAATAACCCCTTTCTGCAAGTTCACTTTTCAATTGCACATGTGTGAGATGTCAAAAATGAATTGGTTTCACAACCCTGTGGCACAGATGAATGCCACAACTCTAAAGCTTCACCCTCTATTCGAGCAAGGTCTCACTCTCATTCTCTGATGATACTGCTGATACCTTAGACATCTGCCAAGAGGTGAAATTTTCTCAGTCCCAGGTTAGTTACATTTAGCTTTTGTTCATCTGTAAAACAAGGGTTTTGAGGTAAGACCCAAATTCCAGCCTGTATGTTTTTATAGTTGTATCCATCACTGAGAACTCATTTCCCAAATCTCTAACAATGCTCTACATGCCTCCTAGTCCCAGAATGACAGGAGACATTTCACTCCTTGGAGGTCATACAGGGATTTGTGTGCTTTAAGTTCAAAACCTGGTATTTCAGGGATGCTGAACACTTGCTGCTCCTCCTACCTGGTATGGGAGCTGCAGGAGTTCAGGCTGCTGTGAAGATCAGACCACTCATCCTGAGGTGCTTTAATTCACAGTGGAGCAATGAACAGTCCTCTGCTGTGCTTTCAGTTTTTGTAAAATTTCAATGTAACTGTCTTGAAACAAAGTGATGAGCTGCACTGATATTATCCTGGTGGTAGCTCAGAATGCGTTTTCTCTTTAGCGGCTGGTACAGTGCTGTGTTTTGGATTTAGTATGAGAATAATGTTGATAACTCGCTGATGTTTTAGTTGCTGCTAAGTAGTACTTTGAATCAAGGACTTTTCACTGTCTCATGCTCTCCTGGTGAGTAGGTAAAAAAGAAGATGGGAAGGAGCATATCCAGGATGGGTCCCCAAACTGGCCAGTGTGACATTCCATACCATAGAACATCATGCCTAGTAAATAAAATGGGGGGGGGGTTTGGCTGGGAGCCGCTGTGTGCTGCTCAGGGATGGGATGGGCAGTGGTCAGTGTGTGGTGAGCAAATCTATTGAGCATCACTTGTTTCTCTGGGGTTTCATATTCTGCACACCCTCCCCAAACTCCCTGCCCCCATCTTCTCATTACAATCATTATTTTGTTAATATTTTCTTCTGTTTCAGTCATTAAACTTATCATCATCACTCACCTCAACCCACGAGATTTCCTTTTCTTTCTGATTCTCCTCCCTGCTGTGGCAGGTGGGAAGTGAGCAAGCGGCTGTGCAGTACTTAGTTGCCATCTAGGGTTAACACATGACAGAGGCAGAGATACTTTTAGCAGAGGATTGCTGAATATGTATGAGTTCAGACTGGCCAGGGCTCTTTTGTTTCCTGGGCAGCTGGTCCATTTTCTTTCCCCAAAAATACTGAGGCACTGAACTCCTGAGCTTTCTAAATTATCACTGACGGAGGAGAAAGACCTCAGCAGCACTGGGGCTAAGTGAGTCAGCTTCTACGTGTAGCTTTCACACTTTGGCAACTTAGTTGAGAAGAACTAGAGTGATGTTCAGAAAAAAAAAATTAATATCAAATAATCGGTGATCTTGTGTGCATGTATTTTGGTTATTCATATGTCAAATTTTCATGGTGAACTGATAACTAGAAAAGTGCAGAGCTTGTAGTTCTAAGGGTATCTTGAAATACAGCTCATAGACTGAGTCACACGAGTTATATGAGAATTATTGTGGGTGGAATTTACAATATAATGGCTCACCTTTGCACAAGAGTGAATTTTATACCGTGTGTGCATATGTTATCGAGAAAAAAAAATTTGGCTGTTGGTGGAACGCAAGCATTATGTGACTCTGAATCTCACTTGGTATTTTAAACCATGAGAGTTTAGATTTGAGTCATCTTAACTTGTAAGTAGCATATAAGTGTATATATATGCATATATCTCATATATATTACTAGCTGTAAGCAAGGCTTCTGTTTTGGGGTTATTTTCCCCTCAAATTGCAGATTTGGTTCTTTGTTACTTTAATTCCTTATAGCTTCAATGAAAAATCAGAAGTCAGATTAGTTGCTTCCAAAAAAGTTGCTTCCAAAAATTTGAAAAGAAACCTGACCTAGAAATCTTTAGTTTTCTATTTTCTTCTTCTCTGCTTGGCCACTTTGATTTTCAGAGCCCTTGGGCCACCAGACCATGAAACACCCATCTTTCACCCCTGCTTCTCCTCAGGGCTTCCTGTGTGGAGCTGGTGTTAGAATCTGCCCAACCTCTAATTTGTCCTGTCAGAGTACTCAGTAGCACCTAATCTTTCATTAGAGGCAGAAACTTTGTTAGCACTGCCCAAAGAGCATCTTTAACCCAAGATATTTATTGGAAAACTCCATTAGTCAGAGCAAGAGCTGGAAAAGATGGCACACAGGTGCCTGCTAGCAGCCCCAGAGGCACATGTGGAGAAAAGTTATTTTTCTTCCTTTTTTCCTTTTAATTCAGCACTTGACTTAAAACACACATGTAGCCAAGCTATGCAGAGAGTGACTTGCTGAACAGAAGACTGCAAGGTAGGATTAGAGGCTCCACTTAAGAAAAAATCTGCTTCAGCCTAGCGAACAATCCCACCACAAAATAAAATTAACTTTAAAAGTAATGAGATTTTCCACTGTTAACTTAATACCAGCAAACCACATGTTCTAAACAATGTTCTAATTTTTTTTTTTTTTTAATAAGGACTCATTTTTAGTAACAAACCCCAGACTATTAGCCCTGCCATTTTTCCACAGCTGGAGGAAAACGGGGACTCTTGCTGAGCTGTACGGTGAATAACTCAGAGATACTTGAATCTATCACCAATAAAAAGGCCTCTAAAATGCGAGCATGGAGTAATCTGCTTAAGGCAGAGGAAATGGGAAAAAAGGGAAAAAGAAGAAACATCTATTTGGATCTTTAGCTCTGATATTTTTTATACTGTATTTCTTCCGAACTCCCAAAATCTTCATTAACAAATAAGTTTTATTTTAAAAGGTATTAAGTTATCAAAACTTTTCCCAGGTCCTAATATTAAATCCTAGCAGTCAGCAGTATTTAAGTTCATCCATATCATTTTGCTGAGTAAGACATGCTAAAACTGCATGTTTTCCCCTCAAAATGATCTTTCCAAATGAGATTGATATTGTGAGAAAAAAAGAAAAAAGAGAAGGACGCCTTCATCATGAGGAATTATGGAATTAATTTTCTTTATATACTCTGTTTGCACAAGACATTTTTGTTAACTCTTAATAAAAATACCATTCAGCTGCTACTTTCATTGTTTTTATCCTGGGACCAATACAACATTGTCATTATTGGATATAAAGTGCTGTAAAAACAAATCTAATTTGTTAAGTTTATTTTGATAAGAAATAAATATAAAGGTAGTGCATAGTTTGTACAGTGCTGCTATCATAGGACTCCTGGGTATAATTTATATAAAGAAAATAAAAAAGCATACATAACTTTCTAGTTGATTTCCTTTAACAGGGCTAATTGAAAACAGTTTCTGTTATTTAAAAGTAATTTATTTTAAATACACTTTTTAAAACAAAGTTCTTATTGATATCCATTTTAAGTATAATATTATCTCAGTGTGGGATACAAGTAAAAGGTCAAATCTTGTAGGAGTATTTTCTGTATGACTCAGTACTGATCACAGATAAACTTATCGGGGAAACCAAATTAGTTAACCTTTTCAGTACCGAAAGCTTGTTTTAACGGGCTACGATGGTGTCTTTCACAAATACAGCAGTTCAAACTTACACTTTTGTTCTGAAACATGAAAAAGAGAGTACTAATTTCCCTTTTCTCTCTCTGATAAAAGGCTCATGATTTTAACATGAAATTGGATTTGTTGAGGTTCAGTATGATGCACTGTAAGCAATACACTGAATTTTTAGTCAAGAACTGCTGTGCATAGTGGTACAGAAACAGATGCCTGTTTAAAACCTTGATTATGTCTGTAATTTATGGGCATTGTTAAAGGATATATTTTTTTCTTGCCCAGTAGCATAATCCGTATGTATGGATCTGATTACTGGAGCACTGAAAGACAAAATGGCTGTGGGGTGTGTACCTCTAGAAACAAGCCTTTTTCCATTTGGCTTGGGAGGTTGTTCAATTCCTGTCCAGTTAACTAGTTTTTGACGTTTCTCAGAAGTCTCATCAGCTCTGCCTCCTCCCATTTTTCCATCACAGCAGCACTGACTGTTCAATGACTTGGGGTGGTTCAATACAAGCAATCAAACTCAACACCAGAAACTGCCCTTCTTTCTTTAAGCCAAGTGACTGAAAGGCTCTAATGAACTTCAGCTCTGGAACCACACTCCTGTCTGAGTAAAGCTCTCTCAGATGTTGATGAGCTGAAGTCCTCTTCCTGGCGTTCGCACAATCTCACCTCTATCAGCACAATTTAATGTGGTAGCTGGGGCACCGTTTGACTCATGGAGGGTTTTGCCTGCAAACTCACTCTTACCACCTTTACTTGCATTGCTTAGTGTTTACACTCTCTGACTTGTGCGAAGAAGTTGTGCTGAAAGGGATTAAAAATGGTGAAGTCGCTCTCCAAATGGCTTCCAGAGAGCTACATTTCAGGCAGTATTGGGTGGACAGCTTTTGAGACACGGATACATGGATATTAATGATATTTCCAATATTCAGGGGAGTAAACACATTAAGAATATCCAAGAGTGAAGATATCTAGAAATCTGGTTTTGAAGGTCAAAGCCTGTAGAGTGTTAGCTGAGCTGTAGGAGTATCCTGAATCTGCACAGCAAAAAAAAAAAAAAAAAAAGATTGTAAGGCATGTCCCAAGTTGAACTCTCATGGGCTTGGAGTGGAAATTTTGTCAGCCCTGGTCATATGCAGTAAAACATTTGTCTCATGCTGCTAGTAGAAATGAACTTTTTTTTCTTCCATAATTTACAAAATATGACTAAGTAGGTAGTTAAAGCATTTAAATTCTTCCATGAATGGAACAATTTTACATGGTATTTTCTAAGCAGAGCAATAGCTGGCACTTGGGGAATTACTTTGTCACTCTCATAAAACGTAATTTCATCCAAATGGGCAAAATAATACAATTATCTGGGCAGATAGTGCAGCACACTTGGCATACATGGGCAGTGAAGACAGTCTTTTATTTCATGAACAAGACATGATTGCTTTGGAAAACTTGTTGGATCACTTTTAATTATTAAAAGAGCAAATTCATGGTTTCTTTGTGGACTAGTCATACTGTATAGTATTTTCTTTTTTGTTCTATTTAAATTTAGATTGGTTATTCATACTTCCTGGCAGTGGTTAGAAGAGGAGGATGACTGAGAATTTAGTAGGTGAGTTAATCTCATTTTTACTGTGTCTCTAGAGCCACCCACTTTCCCTTCATATGACTCGACACCAAAAAGTTCTTACAAGTTTTGCGGAGTGAGACCAAAGTTTTGTCCTTCTGCATCCCTCCATCTTCTCTTCTCCTCTCTTCTGCCCTTTTTTCTTTTGCTGCTGCTCTTTATTCTTCTGCACTTCTCTCATTTTTTTAGCCCCTCTCACCAGCCCAACACTTGGATCACCTCCACACACGCCTTCTGCCTGCAGATGCCTGGTGGGCTGACCAGTGGTCGTTTGAGGTCAGGGAGTCAGTACAGAGCGATTAGGTGGCTGCTGACTCATGGGGTGAAGCCGTGATGTCCCCAGCAAAACCACACCCATAGCCCCATAGCTTGAAAATGAGCATGCCCATGATGTCTGTAAGGGATCTCTCAAACATCGGGGCTGCTGAAACTTTGTGGATTTGTTTAACAGATGAGCACAAAATGGTGTTGAAACCATTCTCCTGGTTGAAGTGTTACAGATTTTTCCCCCTACACTGTGTGCCGGGGGACAGAATAAAATGGAAGCTCATACCACAGCCTGAATGCTTGTAGAGGTTGTGTATGGGTCTCCTCTCTTTTATTCAGCCAATTATTTTCATGTGGCTTTCAGAAATGCTGATAACTTTGCTTCATTTGTCTTCTTTGGCAGCATAGTTCAGGAGCTTTTCAAAGGGGAAAGACACAGATGTGTCCATGCAAACACTGAAACTGTCTTATAAACCAGGGACACGTTATAGACAACAGAGAAATCTTTTTGATGTTCTTACATGAGTGGTTACACTAGCCCTTGGCGAGGATTTTCAGTGGGAAATCTGCCCTAGCTGTGGTGTCTCTACATATTTCTGACTGATACTGAAAGGTGATTGAAACAGGACTGGGATTCACTACCAGTCTCATTATCTGAGATAACAAGAATAAGGAAGATTGCAGATGGCTCAATGCATCTTTTAAAGGTACATTAAAAAATTGTCCTAATGTCAGAGAAGCACACAGGCCGTCTGTGACAGATCTTCCTGGTGCACATCACTGCTTCTGAATTTTGCTGTACACTCTCCAGTACTTCCACTTCTAAAAGACCCCTCATTGTCCTGAGCCTTTTAAATAAAACACTGCCAAAATGTGGCATCTCTAAAGTGCCCATTTAACAAGGGGCTGGAGAGACCATTTCTCTCCCCACTGCCACTCTGGGTCATGGATGTTCGACCTGCCCAGGACTCCCTCTGATCATGAAGTGACAGCACAGTCCCATGCCGTGCTCAGCAGTTGAGAACTCCTTTTCCTACTGCAAGCCTATGATGAGCATTGTAACAAGACAGCCATGCTTGGGGAAACAGTTTCCAGGTTTTAGAAGTGAAACTTGCAGAGTTTTAAGGCCCAGAAGTGACAGTTTTGATCTAGAGGAAGGTTATCTTGTTCTTCCCCCAAATATGTCTGCTGGTCTTGGGAAAGTTATTGCCTCTTTCCACAAGCCTCACCACACTTACAGCCCTAGCCTATCTTGGCTGCAACAACAGCAAAAACTACCTTCAGCTTTTTATTTTCTTTTCCATTTCAAGCCCTCTAAATTATATGTTGACATTCTCACTGCAGGCTGAAGAGCAGTATATCTCACAATATTGCTGTCTTCATGTGGGACACGTGGCAAGACGCTGAGGAATATGCCTGGAGCAGTGTGATGTGGACTTCACCTGCAGCCAGGTACAAGGAGTGAAAGTTGCAGCAGCTGCCAAAGAAAGGGTTCCCGAGAGAGTTAAACACTTTGAATCAAAGAGGGGGAGCTGTGAGTGTTTTGAAGGATCAGGGCTTGGAGATTTCTCTTGGCTTCAGCTTCGTGCGAAGTTGGAGCATCTCTCACAGACAAAGAAATCATCCTTCTTTATTGAAGTGATAAACAATTAAATGAAGGTTTCTGCTTCCCTGCTTCCGAGTCCCTCAGAGGCCCGAGTATGGCTGCTTATCATTAGTGCTTATGGACCTGAAACCTTTCCACAGTTACTGTGGTTGCAGTTCTGCAAATAGGAAGCAATAGTGAGATATGATCACTGAGCAGGGTCCTGTCTTGTCTGTGGGTTGTGTGGTATTCTCTAAAGGTTGACTGAACACAACGTCCCACCATGGCTGATTTTTCCTTGCAATACATTATCTCTAAAAAAACTGAAGCCATACAAATAACCCATTGCCCAACCACTACATTTGTATTTTCTGAGAAAAAAAAAAAATCAGCTTTTTTTTTTTTTTTTTCCCAACTGGAGTAGACAATATATATGCCACTAATGTGCTCTTTGACTCATTACCCAGCTGCAGAAAGTGCTCCAGTATGCAAGTACAGGAGATATGTTTGTGTCTGGTCATTTCTGGAATGCGTAGCTGCCGAGTGAGAGGCTGGGAAACTCTTGCGGACGGCTGTGCCAGTGATGACCTGCCAGCACTGACAGCCTGATCTCCGATGGTGGAGTGGGAATATAGGAGCCTCGGCAGTGCTAAGGGTCTGCAGGATGCTAGGAGCATGAAGCTGGAAGGATGCTCCATACCAGGATCTCCTGGTATTTGCTCAAGTCTCTTAGCACCTTACAACTGGCATTCAGCAGTTTGTAGGATTGGGCGTCTGCTGACTGGAGAGAAAAAACTGAATTTGTGCAGGACTTCTATGTGTGCAAAAGGCCTGCTAGAAAACTGGTGAAATTAAAATGATCACACATGTCCTTCAGCTTAGGAAAAGGGAGCTCTAAGTGAGAGCATGTGTGCTGTGACTCTGGGGCTGAGAAAATGTCAATCTGATGTGCTTGGGAAGTTCATATTGATACAAACAGGGAGGCTCCCTGCTGCCCACAGATTTCCCACATAAAAGTCCTACTGGTAGCCGTGGGAACTTAGCAGCAGCCACGCTGTGGCTAAAGTCACCACTCTAAAAATGTAGTGAAATTAGTGTTCATAAAAGTGAAATACATGCCACAAGAATGAAGATGATCTGATTCACAGCCATGAAAATTACATGAGTTCTGGCATTAAAAAAAAAAAAAAAGGCAGCAGCTAAATTTTGCAGTTACTCTGGCTTCCGAAGGAGATTGCTGGTGAATTTTTAAGAAGTTCCTTTGAGCAAAAAATCTTGGCTTTTCTCAAATCAATTTGTTGCACCAAAACATACCCGCCTCTCCTGAGTGGTGCCCACAATGTGACGCTGGTCATTCTCCCCAGCCCTGTGAAAAGGACTGATCCTATGCTGCACAGTGGCCCCTAGTGAAACTGAGTAGTTTGTTCCAGAGGCTGTGAAATAATTTCCAGCAGCTGGGTTGCTACCAATTTCAGTTCTGCCTTACGATCTGACTCTCACCTCACTCAAACTGTGCCACTTTCTTTGTATATTTTTAAGACAAATGAAAAAACCTCATGGGAGGGTATGATGGACCAACAGACTTGTCCCAGTGTAAATTGAGCATGAACCTGGGACCCAGAGGCAAAGGTAATACTAGGAATAATGCAGCTTAACAGTATCATTTAGCACCATTTTCAGTTTGAAGTTCCCTCTTTTTTTTGGCATTTTCTGCTATGTCTGCCATAAGGAGAGGAGACAGCAATGCTGGCTGCCACTCTTGCTGCTAGAATTTGGATTTGGATGTTGCATCTCTGTTCCAATTACAAAGGCTTGCCCTCAAACAGGTACTCTTGTCCTTTACAGCTTTTTTTCCTTGCGCTACAAGAATCTGAAACATCAAATCTGTAGATAAAACATTGAATGAGGCTCTTTCCCTGGGTCCTATTAAGACTGTTTTCCTTAGTTTTCCAGGAGAAATGCTACAAAGCGACAAGCACCTCCCTCCCTTCGCTCCTCATGGCATTCCCTCCACCACCATGCCATCTTGCAGAGCAGCAACAGTAATAACCACCTTGGGAAGGAGGTGACAGCTGGCTATTGTGCTCACTGGGCAGAAACCACCTTCCCACCCCCACCCCCACGCCAGCAACAGCTTATGACAGCAGCAATCTTAAAAATAAAACAGGAAATTATTTCAATAGGGGATGTGGTGGCTGAGAGAGAAAAGTGGGGTAGGTCTGAAGTGCAGTTCTCCTTTCATATGAGCACTGGGGCCCTGCAGAAACTTTGCAGGGGAACAACTGTTTGTGCAGCTTTTCATGTGGCAGAGGGACCTGTGCTTGTTTTTGTTGCTGCTGCTGCTGAGACCTGTTGTGGTGGCTGTCCTCGTGACCTGGGTCTGAATGCTGCTGGTCATCGTACAGCAGTGTGTTGCTGGGGCTGCATGGTCCTGAGGTGCTGTCAGCACACACTTACTGACTGCGTGGGCATTGCCCAATGGTCTGGCCTGCATTTGGGCCACTGTGATAACCCCTTGACTTCAGCATCTTAACTGCTTCCTTCCATTAACTGCAGCTGGGATGGCTGTGCTTTGGCCAATAAATAATTCACTTGCTCACGACATTCTGGTATGAGATACTGTTTTGTTGTAATGCCTGAAGGAAGCACCTATGTAACCTGCTATTTCTTCTGAGAAGAACCTTTAGTGTTTAATTGAATTATTGAATGGGGAGGCTTCAAATGCCCCAGCCCTACATGTTGCTGAGAGCTCCTCATCCTCCCTGTTTTCTCCTGGGGGATCAGCTGGAAGGAAGAAGAGGTCTGGATGAGTGCTGCTCCAGAAAAGCTGAGCAGTCAGAGCCTCTCAGGCTAAAAGATGCTTCTTGGCCTCAGAAATCTGAGTGTCTTCTTGGAGGCAATGTCTTGGGCTTTGAAATGCATTTTTGGTCTGCTTCCACCAGCTTTGTATTTATAGTGAACATTGCTTTTTCTCACCATCTGGGTTAAGCAGTTTTGGTTTTTTTCTGTATCATTCAAATGCTTGGAATAGAGGTTCAAATCCTTCTCTGCCTTCAAACACAAACATACTATATCTGGGTCAGGAAGTCCCTGACCTCCAAATCGCTGGAGGTTGACAGAGTATATCATGGTAGTTTTATTATAGGCTTGCCCTCATCCTGTACTCTTCCCATCTGCTATTGTCAGCTTTAGAGACGTGATATTGGGCTAGAGGGACCTTTGGTCTGACCTTCTATGGATGTTTTTATGGTCTTTTGTCTTTATCTGGGGCCTCTGGAGACTAATAAAGATTTTGTAAATATAAAGAAGTCATTGTGATCCAAGAAGAAGTTGTGAGCATAGAAGGGTTCTCCCAGACTGGTGCTCCTTGGGAGCAAAGGTCTGATAAGAGAAGTGGGTGTCTGGCAAGCACTGGTGAAACAACTTCCAAAGTCTATCAGTTGCTAGATAGATGGTCCTCAGTGGGTAATGAAAATAACTGTTTCTGGACACTTCCTAATTTAAATCCCAGTTTAGGATTTTTTAATTTCATACAATATGTAATTTAGCATTTGGTTTTCTTCTAGCATTGGCCTACAGGCCTCATTGGAAAAAACAGATCTACCTCTCACCTTTGGCTTCTCAGTTGGCTTCTTCAAGGGATAAAGAAGTCACCAAAATGGACCTGTGTGCTCTTTGCCAAGCATGGAAGGCCTGCTGAAAAGCATGGGTGCTGGTGGTTGTTCTTCACTGTTATCTAAGTGGAGCAGCTCCAGTATCACAAAGCTGTGTATGGGTGTCAGGCTCCCTGAGACACACGGTGTCTGTACTGCTGCTGGGCATGAGATCTTCGGTGCACCAGGAAGTGCCAAGAGGATTTTGAGACAACAGAAAAGCATCTGCTGAGACTCCTCTGAGCTCTGTCTTCTCTTCTGCTTACTTCTCCTCTCTGTAAGGTTAGAGGGAGCAAGTGGGACAGAAATCCTTTGTGTAACTCCATTTTCCTTTCCCCTTTCAGTTTGCTTTTAAAAGACATTTCTGTGTATGGGAGAGCAGCCTCATGGGTGAGGAAGGACCTCAGCCAGACAATGAGAAAGCCTTGCTCAACTGGCCCCAAGACCTAACCTCTTTTTGGGGGCTGCAGAGCTGTTTTGCCACATGAAGAGAGAGGAAAGAAGAAGGATGAATGTTTTGAGGTGAAAACCCCCAAAAAACATCAGACAAGGATTTAAAAAAAATTCTGTCCATTTTTTCCATCTTTCCTCACTCTTCCAAGCCTAGAAAAATCCTCTTCAGTATGCCATTAAGCTTGTAAGAAGTCCTATTCTCTTCTTAGCCAGGTGTTGTGAAAGGGTTTAGAGCTATGGTTTCCCTGTCCTGCACTGAAAATGCTTAACCTTTGCTTGCACCATTGTGATCCCCATGTCCACGTCTGGAGTTTCAGTATTGACAGTCATAAAGATGATCCTACTTTTAAAATCCCAAAATAGTCCTGAAGATTCAAATCTCTGTGTGCCCTACCCTGCCACCCCCTGTTCCCTGACAGCCCACAGCCCTGCCTCTGCGGCCAGAGCACATCACCAGCACGGAACATTCAGTAGAGCTCACCAGTTACCCTGGGAAGGAAGAAGATTTCACTTGCACAATGAGTGCTTTCCTTCATATTGTGCAGCTTTAAAGTAACTAGTATTTTAATAAGAATGAGCAAAGTGTATGGTCCTGCTTAGAGGATTTTTAAGTGACACATTACAACTTAAGAGTCAATAGTTTGTTTGATGTTATTCAAGTATCAATGCAATATACAGTCTGAAAAAACCAGTTCATAGTGAAAAATGCTCCCTGCTCACAGGGTTGATTGAAATGGCTGGTGAGGATTCTGCTACAAAACCAGAAAAAGCCCCAGAAGTCAACCCTTGACAACTCATGGAGAGGGTCAGACTCCTGTGGAAAGTTAAAGGTATCTAAATATAAGTAAGTGCTTTAAAAACTGCTATGGCTGTGTGTTCATGCACCTCGCTTGCCTAATCTGTGGAGATCCTCGTTACTCATTCAGGGACGGAGGCAAAGATCACTGAAGTCAATAGAAAGACGCAGAGTGATTTCAGGCTGCTTTCGGTGAGGTCGTGCACTTTACTCGCTCTGACTGCCAGTATCCTTGCAGCTCGCTGCCATCCAAGCCTTTGGTGGCCTCTACAGCTGCTGCAGCAGTTTCTGAATTGCAGTAAGAAGATGCAGTTCTGAAGGTTCATGTTTCTGATATGCCTGCCTGTCCCAGCCCACTCACACCACAAACCAGAGGCTTCTACAATTATGGCCGAGAGAATCTCTCCACTGGAGGCAGACCAAGTAGATCTGGAAATGAAGGCTTTGGAACTTTTTTTGGTAATAAAAACTAAAGGTTGCTATTCTCACACAGTGGCATAAGGTAAGAAGGTTTATAGTGAGATTAAGAGCATCCTTTACAAATGCTGAAGTCTCGAACATGAGTATGAATTCAGTGCAACCAAGACACACAGGATTTGCTGAAAGGCAGCAAACGTGCAGGCTCACCAAAATGGGCATATTTGACTGAACTTCAAGGCTGGGAAATAAAAAGGACAAAACTCCAAAACTGCAGTTTACTGCCTGGTACTTTGTAACACAAATATGTTCACAAAATAATTGGTGTCTGCAGTCATTTCTTGTAAAGATGGCTATGGCAGCTCATCGAGTTACCCAAAGGTGAACCTCTCACGAGGGCTGACCAGGCTCTCCCCATTACTGAGGCTGGCAGAGGCAGCCACATCCCACAAAGCCCCACTGAGGAGGATGGGTCTGAGCAGCAGCAGGGCTCTCACGGGGTGCTCTGAAATTCATCTCTGGCGGAGCAAAGCAGGGCAGTCTCTGGGGAGGCCGGGCGCTGGCTTGGCATGGCGGCGGGGACAGCTGTTGAGTGCGCAGACAGCCACCCACCCACAATGTCTGCAATGCACACAGCTGCTGCCTGGCTGCATTACAAAGGTGCCTCGCAGCAGCACATGCGCCGGCTGCGACACCAGCGGCTGCGAGCTGTGCTCGGGCTATATTTTACAAGTTCGTTTTCTATGGCGTGGCAAGCACAGGCACGCTTTTATGGCATCTAGAGCATTTGGCTGAATGATTTGGTAGTACGCTACTGACCAGACAGCACATTTCCAGATTTAGATTATAAGAGGAAAACAGCAAGTGGTAGGTTCAAGTGCAGGTCAGTGGATATGTTATACCACAGCTCCTCTGCTGAGCACAGGAGTACTCGTGCTCCCTTAGGACCAATGCTGTAAGCTGTGCTCAGTAGAGATGGCCTAAGGTGTTTGCTTTTATGACTGCCGGTATCATTCACACGGGGAAAACACTGTTATCCCATTGTAAACACGATTTTTAATATTGCAGAATCTTTTCAGTTGGTATTTGGACTTCAAATGCAATTGTGTGATGTCAATTTCCTCCTGTCCTCTAGATGTATTAAGCGGCATTTTAGAAGGAAGTTTTCAGGAGAAAGAAGAGGATACAGAGGTGAGAGGATGTTCTGAATCTGCTGATGGTCTTGTTTTTAAACAGCCAGTACCAGTGAACACAGTTTGAAAGAGGAAAGTGAAGACAAGGTGTAACCCAGACCACGAAACCCACAATTGGTGCTGATGGTCACACTATGGATACAAGCGGAAAAACAAGTACTGCAGCACAATGACATTGGCATTCACCAGGAATGAACGGCATTTAAACATTTCACCTGTAATAAAACCTGAGTTCATAGGCAATGTAAACAAGTTACTGACCCGACTTATGTCCACCACCAGAAAGTTGTTTGGACAGCACATCCTGATGTCTTATAGAATAAATTTTGTTTAGGTAGAATTCAGATCATCTTTAAAGGTCAATATTCCCTTTAGAGACAGGTCTGGGACTGCACAAGCCCCCCCTTCCTGCTCTCCCTGTGTAAATGGCAATTGCTGAAAACATGTCAGGTATGATATCACCTGAGAAAGCTGTGTATTGTTTCATTGCCACAAGGAGTAAAGCACCCTTTCTCACTCTCACAGCGCTGAACTGCTTGTGAAAGCACCGCCTGGGCCCCCACCCTGTGTTTGCTGAGTAAGATCTAGCCCACGTAGGAGTTAGTCCTGAATAACCTGCACAGAATTATGGTTCAGGTTGCTCATGGCTCTCCCACATCTTCTAACACAACAGTATTTTTAATGTCAGCGTGCATCACATCCCTGGAGATTGTGAATCACAGTTTTTGGCAAAGTGGTCCCTGTGCCTGGGCAGAAAGGAGACCATGAGAGTTAGGGGGCAAGGTATGGGGAGTATGCCTGCACCGGAGGGGAAATCACCTGTGCTAACTCGCTCATTATCACAATGTGCTAACTTGCTTATTATTTTGTGTATTTATTATTGTGACAGGAAGACTTGGATTGGTTGGAAAGCTGGGATATGGCCAGCTTTATGGCTTGAGGTTCTGAGGCATTCTTTGGGAAGGCTGACTTCAATGGGGCACCTAAAAACACAATAAAACACACAGACAGAGTAGCACTTTCAGACTGATAAGGTTTATTTTTCAGGACAGTGTCTTTTTCCCTCACAGCAGCCTGCTCAAATCCCAGTTCCCTGCCTTAGCTCTTACTCAGACAAACCTCCTGTGAACCTACTCCTGTCTGTACCAGAATGGGTGAAAAGCTTCAGGTTTTGACCGAGAGTGTACAAAACAATGCTGAAATTAAGATTCACAGAGCTACACCCCTTTCATTTAACCTAGTTTCTGTATGACATAGACACATCTGACTGTGCGACGGCGCAGTGCAAGTCAGGCAGATGTTGTTCATTGAGAAGACATTTGTGTCGTGCCTGTGCTTGCAGCATGTCCCACTGAGCAGGATCTCTCCTGTCACCTTTGCGCTGAGGATGGGGCCGTGCTGAGGTGGGGGACAAGGAGAAAATGAAATGTTTAGAATTGCCTTTCTGAAATAAATGGAGGTTTTTTTTACTTTTGCCTCTGAACTTGACCTTTTTGCACAGGTGAAGTTTGCCAGATGTTACAACAGGTTCCAGTCCCATGAGGACAGTGGGCACTCCATGTGCTCACTCCAAGCTGCTCCCTGCAGGCTGCCCTGCCTGGAGATCTCCACATTTTTGCCCAGCCCTGGGACCGGGTCTGGCCTCACAGAGGGGCCACAGCCCCACACTGTGTGGGAGAGCAGTGCTTTGCCTTGGCATATTGGATGCTGCTGTCAGATGTAGAGAAGACCTCAGTGTGTGTCACCAGACAACTCCCTATTGACAGCACAGCCCGAATTCCTGAGCAGTGCTAATTATTCAAAGCAAAGCTGGCAAAAATTCAAACTCCCAAGCCATTCCCAGGAAATGCCCTTTCCCTTCTCCCTTCCTCATCACACTGCTCTGGCAGATCCGGTCAGATTTCATGCCCGAACATGTCCTTGGCGTGGCACTCCCAGCTGCAGCGTGCCATGGGACATGGCAACCTGTTGGCACATGTGGGTTGCAGCCATAGGGCAGACACGTGGTTTTGTGCCTATGCCTGCTAATGAAGAACTAAACGAATCCTACAAAGGTGAGAACAGAGGGTAAGACCAAGGCAATGGTACGTTGCTCAGCTGTTTTTCTTGCAGTAATTGCTCAGGTTTTAGACCAAAACAGAAAGTTGTGCTTAATAGCTTGTGCTACCTCAACGTGTCCTACCATTTGAAAAGGGTGATAATATAACATTTGTGCACTGGGGTGCATAAATGAACTGTGCAGCTTTTCAGAAGGCCACCAAAGGACAGAAGGCAAAGGGCTGGCACTGCTTGGAACAGGTGTCACGGTTACTGCAGATGCAGCTGCGATTGCAAGCAGCCTTGTTTTGAATAAGAAAACGTCAAGCGGGGAGGCACAAGGGCTGGCTAAAAGGGGGAAGGAAGAGGAGGAAGGACTGTGCTAGGCGTGCTCAAAGCAGCGGAGCCGAGTTAGCAAGTCGCTGTCTGGGCATGGCTTGGTTATGTCAAGCAGTCAAATAGCCTCCCTGTCACCTGCCCTGCTCCAGTGCTTTAGATGGTGCTCAAAACCCACTGCTATTGCTGGAAAAGATTAGAAGCATCACACTTCCAGGAGAGCTCAAGGAAAAGTAACAAAAAGAAGCTTCCCACTATAAATAAATGCATTTCATCAAATGCCTCCTGTCCAAAACCAGCAGGCACAGGTAGAGTCAGTTGTCTGTATTTTGGCACACTGGTTTTTCCATGACCCCTGTTTGCTGCTCACGAAGCAGTGACTCATGAATTTTAATCTGTTGTTTGTCAAGAACGTGCTGTTTCACAAGGTCTCATATCTCAAGTTATCATGAGGAAACTCTGACTCTGTAAAAACACTTAATAAATTGAATTATTTTGTCTGCTTGATTTTTTTAAATTAATTGCTGAGTTATTAAATAAGGATTGAATCCAAGACTGATAGAATTCCCAGTTCTTTGCGGGTCTAATGATAATGGGCTTCTTTCAGTCAAGACTTTGTTTTCTTATGTCTTTGTAAATTATTCTTTATCTCTGTATCATTAGAGAATTTGCAGATTTCCTCACAATGTGTAGGACTTACAGAAGCATATCTGATATCTTTAAGAGGGTGATATGTCTGAAAGTGGCAAAATTTGTCCAAAAATATACTTAAGTGATAATTACTATTGTTGTTATATATGTACAAGTAACTTAAATAATGTATTTTAGACTCATTATTTAAACACTAGAAATATTTCAATTTTACTTAAATAATCTATTACATTAATATATAATAAACATATACAATAAGTAGTATGTCTGTTGTTTACTGTTGTTCGTTTTTACTATGAATTTTACGTCTGGTTCTGTTATTAGTACAAGGTCTATTTTCAGTGAAAATTCTTCAAATGTCAAAACATGACTAAAATGCAGTAAACTGCAAGTAAAAAAACCACATTTGAAAGAATGCAAAAAGGGCTTTGGGAAATTGTTATCTTTGCAGTGGTATCTTTGCTCTATATATTTACACAAATACACAGAAAGATATTATATATTAATTACACAGGAAAATCTTACTCATCTCTGTAGAAAAACAGGATAAAGATTTCACATGTGGCTCAGCTCTAGGACGATGTGATATTAGTGTCTGTGCTGTTTTCAAGATGCAATTTATCTAACATTGGGAAAGGGTATGGTTTGGCTGACTAAACTCTGGAGTGATGCTGAATGATAAAAGTGCTAAGGGGAATTTTTGGGGCGGCTAAAAGGCAACACATAAGACTCTGTAGGTGTAAAAAAAAAAAAAACCCAAAAGACCTTTTCTGGTGGTTGTATAAAAAGCTTACTGACATTTTATGACACAGACTAACCTCCTCCCATACCTTTAACCCCCTCTTGCAAAATGTAACTGCCTTAAAACTGAACACAATCTCGCTCCTGCAGAGGTGTTAGTTTGGCTCATCTCACCCCTCTTTGAGAGTTTTGTTGTGCATTCAGTGTTCCAGACTGGAGCAGGCCGTAGCATACATAAGTACCACCAGTGAGAAGAGCAAGCAGACAAACTCAACATATTGTCTGGGATACACACCACTAGTCATCTGCAAAAGACTCAGCATCACAGACCTTTGAGCACTGAGGCAAACTCTACGCTAGTTTCAAATGCTGGGGAGGGAGACCTTTTCGTTCACCCCACCCTGCTAGGAGGTCTGCCCCAGGCGAGGGATGGCATCTTGGCTGCAAGATCATGCTGAGCCAGGCAGCTTCTGGGAAAAGACCAGCCATGAGCTAAGAAAGCCTTAATACTTAGAGATGTGGTGTGGAAATGATGGGCTGATGGGTTTGCTGGTGAGAGCAGTGTGTCCCAGGGTGGGTTTGCATCAGGGGAAGCACATTTGTATAATGGTGATGGGTGGGTCTAACGTGACAGATGGTCTTCTCTGGCATTTGCTCCTCTAGATAAGATGGTTTCTTTTCACAGTGAAGCTGAGGTATGGTGACACTGTTGTTAATGCAAAGGTCCGAGCTAACTCTCAGTAATAGCACTCCCAGAAGCTCCTCCAACCCTGTCTCAACTGCATCCTGGAATGGGATTTCCTCCTGGGATGCTCAGCCTGTCCCTTGCAGATAGTCCTGCACCCTGGGGAATCTCCAGGCAGGTTTCATCCCAGACAACTTTTGAGCCAGTTGGTAGGGAGAAGGACACACCCATGGAGGTAGATTTGGATCTTTAAGGGGCTGTTGGAGTTATTCTTCACAAGAACCTTTTGGTTTTGTCTTGAGAGAGAGCCTGATGTGAGCAGGGCTTGCTGCTCTTACCTGCCCAAAGATCCTCAGGTGGAAATGCCCACTTTGACCTAAGATGACCCTTGCTATAAGCGTAGAGAGAGATGCTGGCTGTAGGTGTTGGTAGAGTTAAGCATAACACTATCTCTGCTCCTTTCTCTTGCAGTGTCGTCCCAGATCTTTGGACATCAGCCTTTTCCCACCCTTGCCTACCAGTGTTTCAGGGCTTTGCTACATGGGGAATGGGGAAATCCAGATCTCTGTTGGGTTACAGAGAAAAAAGGGATCTTGCTTTCTGTTGTACAGCATCTGTGCTTCCTGTATTCTGATGCTGGGCCTTCATTTCAGGTCACCAGAGCAAATACATGATTACTGCTGATGTCCGTGCTAACAGCTTTTCCAAGAAAAGGTTTGCTTCTTTCTCTTGTAGTCCTAGAACCTGACTACACAGTAATCCTGGCTGTGAATATCTTTGTAAAAATAGCTTGGCTCCAGTAGGGTAAATAAAACTTTGAAAAGTCAATGATCCTCTTTCCATCCTCATCAGGTTCATAGAGAGCACCTTGGGAACCAAAAAATCCACAATTACAATTGAATCTTGGGATTTCTTTAGTAAGAGGACTTCAGGAGTCCAACAAACACTAACCTGGAGGCAGTGGACTTGGTGGCTTTTCTCCTTAACATTATAATCTCATTGAACTGGGAAGGTTGCCTGCCATGTGGGAGTGACAAAGCTGCCAGATACTGATTTTCAGTCTGTTGGTACTAAAAGCAAAACCACTTCTTTCATGTCACCAGGCACTTTATCAGAGCCCACAGTGGCTTGCACAGTATTTCTGTGCATCGTGGCAGTGAAGACAATAGAACATCCTGTGAAGTAACAGACTTAGCAAAACACCAAAGAGAAAATTGTGAAAAACACACTTCTCTGTTCCCTTTTTTTTTAAATTTTTTTTAAACACAGACTTTTGGTTAGAAACACAAATATACTGGATATGAAATGGCTTTCTCTTGTGATTTTGCTTCTTTTTAATCCTCTAAACATATAAAGCTCTCCTCCCCTCCCTCAAACCCTGTTGAAATTTGATGTGGGAGAACATAGGCTTTTTCCTACTGTTTTCAGTCACTGTCTGGCATAGTCTGAATGTGCCTTGATGTGTTCGCTGCTTTTAATATTGCTGGCTAACACGAAGTACTAGATTTGTTCCCTCCTACTGACACACATATTTTGTATTTCTTTAGCAAAATATTGCTGTATTTTACAGGGGGATTACATGGGATAACAATGTAAAAACCTCTATAAAGTCACTGCTTGCTGCTGACTTGGTCAATACGTTTTCCTACGGCATTACAGGCTTACAGACTGGGGCATCTTGCATGCTAAGGATTATATTAGTAGACCTTGATGCTTATAAGCAAAAGGCCTTGTTCAAGCAGTTGCAGCTTTGAAGTTGATGGAAGCTTTTTTTTATTCACTTAAATTTATTAGTCCCTGCCTTCAGTGCTTTTTGGGACACTGCACTGTTGGAAGTGTAACCTCAGAAATGGGACTGGGTGTTGAGGCACTGCAGCCTGCACAAACCAAACGGCATTTTTTGGCATTTTTTGTGAAAGGCATCATGAAATGAAATTACTGTCTACCAACACACCTCTCCCCTGTGTTTTCAGACATGTTCAACATTTTTTGCTGCTCCCTGGCCTAGAACCATGTCCAGTCTTGCTATATTTCAAGTTTATTGCATCTGCCTCGAAGCTGGCTGAACTCTGTTGGTGGATGAAATGACTCCTTGAGTGTTTACTGGATTTATGGTTGGAACATCAACATTTTAATATCTTTTAGAATGAATGATGCTATGAAGAGAATGATCTGCCAGCAGTTCAGGGTAAGTATTGATCAGCTACACTGCCCACTCATGCAGATCTTTGCTGGGGTATCAGTATCAAAACAGGAAATGATGAGGGAAATGTTAATAAAACTTGACAACAACAGCTCAAGAAGGTGTTTGATCCACCGTTGAAGTGTACATAACTATTACAGGATGAGGAAACAGGAAATACACTGAGGGGGAGGAGATAAGAACAGAGAACTGTAAAAAGAATAAAAACACAGAACTTGAAAAATTCCAAGTCACCTTTTCTAAGTCAGATGGCATGCACGAGGCATTTGTCACAGCACATAGCTTCTCATTTAGGCATTACACACCAAACCCAAGGAGCCAGAACTGCTCCTTCAGTTCTGAGATCCTTCAGCAACAATTCTTATTATGACACTGATATTAATGTCAAAAAGAAAAAGTCTAAATGAAAAAAACCCAACCCCCAGACTTATTTACAAGCAAGGGTTTTAAAATTTCCAAAACCAAATCAGCTCTCTGTGGTTCCTGCTTCATCCAAATCTGTATTTGCCCACAGCCTTGAATAAATGAAATACCATTCAGAAGCATTGTCATTCCATGATCACTATTCTCTCTCATCAGATCCCCAGCACACCACCCCACATTCTTCCAAAAGTAACTGAGTCAGAAAAAACACCTGTAAGAAAGCAAGCAGTGTTTTATCATAGTGCGTTCTTTTCTTTCTTCTTGTTGAGGCTTGCATGATGAATTCCCTAGTAACCTACTCCGAAGTGTTAATGAAGTCTAGAAAATGTATTAATTTGAAAGAAATGTTCAGGGGAATATAAAATTGATTTGGATATTAGAACTGCAAATGTTCCCCTTATGTCACCTTTCATTAACAACAGTCAAAGCATTTTGAACATTTAAAGTCACAGTTTATAGACAAAGAAATTGGGCTCCAGATTAGATGTTTGATAATTAGTAAACTAATTGTGGAGTTCAGATCTGTGAGCTTTTAGCCTCTGGCCCAGGTCCATTGGCTGATGACATTTCCTAATTTAAATACACTGAAAGGAACTATATTCTAATATGAAGGAAACCCACTAGGTTCCTTAAAATGTCCTGTGGACCTTTGAAAACATGTAGCAGCAGTTACATGTTATATGCTTCCTTACAGTCCTGTAAGAAACTGATGGGACTTTGTGTCTGCAAGATGGGGGACAGAAAAGTGACATTTCTTCTGTAATGAATGCAAGGAAAGAGGGAGTGGTCTGTGGACCAAGAACAAGAGCTTCCAAGGTGTGGAAGCAAAGGGGATTGCTAAGTGTCTTCTGGTTCTTGGGGCCTTGTGTAGGATTCATTTGCTCAAACTCTCATGTTCCTTTCACTGCCAAAGTCATAGCTAAGACAATTCAGATACACCATCCTGTAGCAAGATATCAGTATCCGGGCACCCACTATAAAGGACAGCAACCTAGGGTTTCAGTGTTTACCTTCCAAATTTTGAAGAGCAGACTCTAACCCTTTGTCTTTCCCCTTGAGGAGAAGCCTGCTTAGAGAAAAAGAGAATAGGGATGTAGGGGGCTTCCCTGGAGGCAGAGCTGCCGTGTGACATGATTCTGTTCTTGGATTAAAATTATGCTTTGCCTTCTGCTAATTTGGCAGGCACAGGGGGGCTCTGGCAGGACCTGTCTGCCTTTGAGCTTTAACATGGGCTGCACTTTCTTCAGAAAGGTAAGTAGAAGTGAATGTGAAGTCACTACTTGGCAACTTGGACAAGACAGGTGACTACCACAGCTTGGATGCTCCTTGTATACCTGTTTCATTCCCTGTGATTTCCATCTTTTGGCTTTATGGGCAGCGGGTCAGTACTGGCCTTATATCTGACCCACAGATTGCATGAGCTCTGCTGTGTTGTTTCATGGAGACAATGCCTTTTGGTGGCAGCATGTTGCTTGTTGATACAGCTATGACAGCCAGACATGTAAAGATTTAATGAAAGCAATTATTAAACTGCTTCTGCAAAACTTCCTAAGTATCTTGATGTGCTTGGTTGTTGTTTTATGAAACTATTTTAGTGGAGGCTGGGAGAAGTGCTGCAACTCTTGATAGACATGTTAAACTACATGCGGGCTTGTCCTGTTAAGGCTGCATGTGTATGTGCTTACACACATGTTCACATATACACACAATCGTGCCTGTCCTTCATTTGATGCTGAAGGTTTGCCCCATTTTAAGTACAGAAGTCTATTGTTTCTAGTCTTAAAAATGCCCCTCCCTCAGCGCCATGATATCATTGTTTGGCATTCCGTGAACTTCCTGTAAGGTTCTTTCCTGTCCTTCTATGTGGGACAGAAATATGAATTTGCTCATAAATGGAGTGAAATATCACCTGTACCTTCGCCTGTCATACTGGAGACAGTGTGGTGGGTGATGAGTGCCCTTTTCATCATCTCCCAAAGGCAGGAAAGATAATACAGTCACCTATTACGAAACAGGCTTTTTATAGAAGATGATTTCTCTGTGACACAGTCTTCTGGTGTGTGTTTAACTGTTCTTTGTGTAGTGATAATGAAAACAAAGTAAACATATGGCTGATGCAATGCCATGATGCCCTGCTTTAAGACTGACTGTTAAGTGCGAGAGAACTTCACTAATATCCTTTTTGAAAGGAGAAGAAAGCTATATCCAGTTTGACTAGTGAGTCATCTTTTACCTCCCTGGTCCTGTTCATGAGTTTCCAGCTTACCCCAGCATTTCTAAACTCTTCTGTTTGTTTTTTCACTGTCATCCTGGGCAGATAGTGTTTGCAGGCACCTTGGGAAGGCACTGGGAGCTGAGAAATGTGTCCACTGTGAGGGAAGCCTTGTTTATTGTCATAGGAAAATATAAAAAGATCATGTGCAAGTGAGTTCCATGCCAGTAGTGTGACTGAGGCTGGGAGCAAGAGGAAAAGATTAGTGTTGGAGGGGGTCACAAGAAGTGAGGTGTGGAGAGGGATGACACATGGAGGATGAAGGGGAGGTACTTCTTTCCAGTTGTCCTTGGTCCTCCTTTTTTTTTCTTGGTGCTATCTCAGTAGCAGTCTCTTCTTTGAAACTCTTTTTCTCCCTTTTTCAGATAGAAAACAGCACCGGAGGGCAGCAGTCTCAGGAGGACTGTGTGCTGCTTTCCTTGTAGGCAGAGGGACTTACTACCTTGGATTAATGATTTTAGAAACAAACAAAGCCAAGCCCCACCAAAGCAAGCTGTGGAAAACTCACAATGTAAATCAGGTTTTTCTGAAGGGGAGCAATAAAGAATGTTTAGCTAGAGGGAACCTCTATGAACACTTTCCTCTTTCTATTAATCTATTAATAAGAAAATGAGAGTGGATGTAAATGAGCCCAGTGAGCACTGGCTGAGGTAAAGGCAGGACATAGATAAGCCAGCACTGCCTGGACTGCACTGTCTGGGATGGCAGTGTGTTGCCTTGCTGGTGGCCTGGTGTGAGACTGCAGCTCTTTGTTCCTGTGCAGAAACAGGTCACTGTGGTTAACCATGCTGACTCCTTTAGGTGCAAACAGTTCTTCCTGAGCTTATATGTATTGATCTTCTCTGTGACATCAACAGGACGGTACGTAGGAGGAGAGATATGCTGACTTCAGTCATTTAAACTTCTGACAAAATCCCACATAAGGAAGGTCTGTGGGTACCGGAGTAAGAAGTTGCCAGAGGCAGGCATTGACCTGTGGAAATAAATGGCCACTTGACAGCCAGCAAATGATGGGGCTCAAGAAGTGCCCTGTTGTGTGTAGGGCATGGCTTGGGATGGGGGCAAAATAAATTGGGAAAAAAGAAGGAAATATTTTAGGGCTGTTATTTCACTACCAAACCTTTTCAAGAGGAAATTCTGTGCTGCTCCATGTCATACTGAACCATGTGCTTTAACCAGAAGAGCCACAACCAAAGCATGCAGTGGCCCTGTAGACAAACCCAAGTGCTACAAGGCACCTCTCGTAACTGAGCTCCAACAACCTGTGTGCCCCATGACCACAAAAAATACCGGGCAATCAGAACAAGAGGAGTCTCGGGGATATGCAGCCATCCTGATGAAGCTCCAGACAGCCAGGAGACAAGAGGAGAGGTGACAGTGAAGCAGGGTATGGTCAAGAGGCTCTGCAGTTAGTGATGTCAGCGGCCACATGGAGAATAGAAAAGAAAAGCATGGTGACAGCAGTCTGAAGGCTTTAGGTTATACATCAATGCAGAAATGCCACCTAGATGAGTACTGGACCTTGTCACACTCAGCAAAAATGTAACTGATGTAATAAAATTGTTTTATGCAAGTCTTTCTCAGCAGTTATATTAATCTTGCAAGAAAACCCCACAGAGGTAACTACTTCCACCATCTACTACTACAATAAAAGCATTTAAAATTTTTGCTTTCATACTTGTGAAGGTTTTATGCCAATAACTAAACTGTGAAATACTCTAAAGGTTTAGGAAATTGTAACAGGAACAAGCACTGTACAATTTGTTCCTTTTTAAAACAAAACATTTTTGACTGTTTTTCCTGGAATAAAGCACTGTTTTATACTGATACAGCTGTTTGATTGTTTCTGTATGACAAGTAAGTTGCATCTCTGAATCAGGAGTGCAGTTGTCTGGCTAAAGGTGCTGAAAAGTCATCAATATCTGTATGAAAGCCCATGGACTGCAAAGACAGGCAATTAAATGGTAAAATTCATGGAACTAATGTTGTTCCTATGACCCTGATGATATGTAGCATATATTTTGCCAAATACTAAGGTATCCTACAAGATAACTGCATTTTTTAATGCTTTCTGGAGCCTATCTGTTCAGTTTGCCTGACTGGGTCTGTGTGATGCCCTTCCCCAAAGTTGCATGTCTCCTAATTAGGGACAAGACCTGGTCATTGAAATTCAGTAATTTTCTCCTGAGCTGGGATATAAGAACCCATATGAAGCATTCTGGTCTGCTCCTGACCACTTTTTTTTAAAAACTGTGTTTTTCTCGTGCTATTTAATAAATATGCTTTGCATCCCTGTGCCAGTGCATCTTTCAAACAAGCACACATCACCAATGGCTTAGAGATGCACAGGCGAGGTAGCTGACTCACCTATTCAGCGTTTCCCTCATCCAGCTCTACTGAAACTCTAGGGAGATTAGCTTCTGATTCTAATATGCAGGTTAGATTTGAAATGTGGGAACACACTTGGTTGGGACACAGAGAGGAGAAGAGAGCTCAGTGCATACTGACCCACTGCAGTCTCCATCAGCCAGCCTGCAATCAGCTGTAGGGTTTGCAGGTGTCTGTCACAGGATATCTGTGCAATATTAACGTCATGGTTTATTAGCTAGGGAATGTGTGGTTCATCCTGATATATTCTGTACTAGCTATAGTTTTATTGTTTTGGTTGCTGCATAACACCCTCCATAGCAATTCTGGAAGCAAAGCAGTGGTGAAAGAGTAAATAAAAACATGGCAAACTCACTTTTTTGATGCGTACAGGAAATGGGTGAAGTCAGCATTGCACAAATGATCAGTGGATGAACTATACTTACCCCCATTTACACTGTGCCACTGAGCAGGGTCTTATCACATGGGCAGATGTGATGAAGGGATGGGATCTCAGGAGGGAATGAGGCAAAGACTGCAGAAAACTGGGGGCCAGAGCCCTGGTTTCCTCTGCTCTAGCACCACAGCATCTTTTCATAGTTCACACAGCAGCGTGAATAGCATCAGTTGCAGAGTTTAATCTCATGCCCTCTGCCCAGGGGAGAAGTGTGTGCACTGGAGCGTGCTGTTCTGCTGGGGAGGAGGGTAGCTGTTGATGGTAGGTGGACTGAGCGTTGTCATATTAGAGAGGAATAGAGCCAAGATACGGGCCATGCTGGTACAAATGGAGGTGATGTGAACAGTGATGGTGCCCAGACCCTGGGAAAGCTGACACAGCTGTGGGGAATTGCAGGATCTGTCACAGGCAAAGTTCATCCTCTCCCCTACTGCACCCTCTGAAGATGCTGAGACCACTGCCTGCCTGTGAGACAGTTCTCCTGCTTCTGTTCACACCGCTGAACTGTCCTTGTGGAAGAGCACAAGTCTTTTAGGCCAAGGCACGTCTATTTGGTGTTGTGTTCCAAGTCGTGGGCTGTGGATATCTGCATGGAAAGTGTAAAATCCCACCAGAGCCTCCCTGCCTTATCTGTGTGCAACCTGTCTCCTCCCAAACACTTAGTGTTTTACCTTCTCTCCTTACAAAAAGGTAAAATAAAGTAATTCTGAGAACTAAGATAACTTAAAATGCTTTTATTTTTGAAAATTTCTGCTTGCAATAAAGAGAGAATTTTGCTGTGTAACCATCTTCTATGAAATAGTGGCTGGGCATTTGGTTGTCATATGACTGGGCTGTATAATTATAGAACATATTATGGTTTGATGGATGAAGTCATTAAGAGCATAATAATTAGTACCAGCCTGCTACTTTGAACTGCTGTGTGGTGTCACATATTCCTTGCAGTGAATTACATCTGTGCACACACACAGAACACAGCTTTCTAACCATCTGATGCCTCAGGCTTACATATTGTTGCTCTGCATCCATTCGGAACATTTTTTATTCTGTTTAAAAATACACAGCAGACCAGACAGAAGTATATAGCTTCCTATCTCCTAGAAATGGCAACTTTTCTATTTTTTTTTTTTTGAAAGGAAAACTCCAAAAGTAGAATTTAGGGGTGTGATGTGATGTTTGACATGGGATTGGCACAGGAAATGAAATCTTGCAGTGGAAAGGTGAAACTTTCTGCTGCCATGTGTAGGACCTTGAGCCAAAAGTAATCTTGGTGTTCTGCCTTTTCACTTGGCAGGGTGTGCTTGCAGTATCTAAAGAACAGTGAGCAGTGTGCAGCCTTTCACCCTTGAGCTGAGCTGCACATTGGGATTTCAGTGATGGCCCAGATGGAAATCCCAAGTGGATGACAGAAGTTTTCACTGGGAGAGCAGCATGCCTGCAGGAGTACAGAGAGGATGAGAAAAGCAGCCTTGCAACAGGGAGAAGTCTGATGGCTCATCGTGGTAGTTGCTCGCTGGTGGCCACATCTTTGCGTGAGGTGCTCTCCTGCAGCCTCCCCTAACTAGCATCTACTTCCGGCCCATTTCCCACTTTAAGCCCTGCAGTTGACCCGAAATGATCTCCATTGTGAGCAGATATGTTTCCCTCCCTTCCTCTGCCTCACCACCAATGACCTTAAATAAACCCATGCTACTGGGCATGCTGGTGAGATCCAACTCAAATATATCACTGTATTACACAGGACAGACATGTTCTTGCATGGGCCTACATCATATTCCCCTCTAGAGGACCTCACTAGGTGTGAAACATCAAAATGTGACTATTTTCAGCTGCAAATGATAGCTCTGGTTTGTGGCCTAGCATGTTGGTGCCTCCTGGGAATTATGGTGTGGTTAAAGACACACTGCTGAAGTTATGAGGTCTCGCTTTTCCATTAGGGGTCAGACAACCCTGCCATGCCACAGCTCCCAGGGTGTCTTGTTGTCTCCCTCTATGGAAGGTCACCTTACACTGGGGAAGGGGTAGCTTGAAATATGTTAGTCCAACTCAGAGAGGATAGTATTCAAAGTACACTGAATTTGAGCTGGATTTGGACCAAACCCACTAAAATGCTTTGGGTTTTTAAGGATTTCTTTTTTTTTTAAATGAAAAGTAGAAATTTAGTCTGCGAAACAATTGCTTTCAGAGGAAAAATACAACTGAACAACCACAACTAAAAATTCCATTTCCTGCTGAAAAAGTATCTGACAAGAATTGCACTTAATCCTGCTGACAACAAAAGAAGACATCTAATAAAAAAAAGCTCGCACAAAGACCCTGGGGAGTATTGGTTTGTTTATCATATATAATGGTTGCATCAATCTCAGATTTCCATTCTGTGACCCATCTTTGCAAGGGGCAGAGCTGCCTGCTTTAGAAATTGCTACTATTGCTTGAATCAGTATTAGAGCTCATTTGTGGGGGTGGCAGGAGTAGAAATGGCCTTTGCAAAGTGACATTCATTTTGTCTGTCACCCTTTTCTCAGTTTGATGAGATATTTCTTCAGCTTTTTCATTCCTTTTGAATGTGGTATTGCTCCACAGAGGGCACTGAACTGTGCTGTACACATAATGGTGCCCTTGAATGTGATCTGCCCCGTGCTTGTTTTGTTATCATCTGCTAAACTCTCTGGTTGCTTGTTGCCACAGGAAGCTTTAGGAGGATAAATGACTTGCTTATACACACTGTTCCCATGGATGCAAACAGGCATAGGCAAAATATTTCCCATTTCACCTTTTTCACACTTTCTTGCCAAATATGCTGGGATGTAAGAAGTCTTCCCACCTTGCTCTCACCTCCAGCACCGCTGTTGAGTTGGAGAAGACCTTCTGTAGAGGTACCTGGCCAAGACGAGGAGGAGGTAGACAAGGATTTTTGGAATGGTCTTTTCAATTCTGATTCAGTTCTATAGGTTGAGGGATAAAGCAACACTAGGAGTTTGTTTTGAAACATAGCTTGAGAAGATAAAGAGGTGTCTTTACATGAGAGACAAGCTTGTGCCAGTGTGATTTCCTGCATAGTATGAATGCTTTGGGGCAGTGCTCTGCTGTGAAAATGTGGAATTCACCTTGACCAAATGTAGGGTCCAAATCTGAGGTCCCTTTGAGGTCAGTGGAGGGAAATCGGTTCTTCATGGTCAGTGTCTCTCATCCTGCAGTAGCTATGTAAGGTGGGATTTTAATAGTATCTCAGCGCCTTGTCTTGAGTAAAAGAAGTGCTTTTTCCTGTGAAGCAGCTGACTCCACCACTGGCAAGTTACTGCTGTTATCCTGGAGTCCATCTCACCACTAGGCTGGAGGATTAGCATGCTGGAACTAATTAATTAAGGTGCCTGTTTTAAAGGAGAGCTAATACACATGGTTTCGTCTGGGTGCAGGTTAAGAAGTGACAAATGACTCCCTTTTTCCAAAGCAACTCACTACATCACCCATTTCAAATGTTCCTTCTGGGATCTGCCTTTATTCCTGCTTTGGTTTATGTGAGTATTTCCAACCTTCTGAAAGGCATCAGCTGCTGAACACCAGATAGACGGTGGGACTGTGTGGGTAGTGAGCTGGAACACTTCTCACACCTGTGTCCCATGCTGTGCACCAGAACAGTGAGTTTCTTTGAAGCCCTTGCACTAAAGATTCATTGGAATAGCAAGTATCTTATTTTGCTTTTTGATACAGTTGTTGTCCATTACATTCTGTTCCAGCTTGTACATTACATGATACTGAATGAGAGAGGAGTTATACACCAGGTTTTCTCTTCATCTGCTTGGACAGTCACTTTGGAGATCACTGGAGTGATCTTAAGAAGATTGTGAATGAAGTGGGAGAGTGTGCATGGCTATGTCAATCCAGAATCAACACCCTGGTCTACACAATACCCGTCCTCAAAGTGGAGCAGTGTGTAGGTTTGAGTGGTGTTTGTTTTCTTCTTATGTACTCCCAGTGAAGGGAGGTCATGGCAGGTGCAGCTGCAGGGTGTTGTCTGTGGATAGGTAAAACAGGTCTGTGGCTGATTGGGAAAAGGCAGAGCCACCTCTGGGCTTGCTCTGGCTTGTTTTGTGCTTGTCGGAGGTCTCTGAGCATGCGTCTGTTTCCCACACCTGAGCCCCCACTGGGACCCTCTTTGCAGAGCTTCTGGTTGTATGCACCTACTCTGCTGAATCTTTTATCAGACATAACTTTATGCTTGAGACTTATACAGCTTGTGGCTTAAACCGTATGGTCATTCTTTTATGTAGTATTTCTGCTTGCTTGTTTTTCGTTTTCCCACACCCACTCCATTTATTGTTGGCTGCTTTCCCAGCACCTTTCCTCCAGAGAGGGAGTTACATAAATAGATCTCTGTAGGCTTTAGAAGGCAGATGCTGATGGATAGATCTTCCCAGATAGACTGCAGAGCAGTGTGAAATGCACATCACCTACGTACCTACAGACATGGGAGCTGCAAACCGTGGTCCCCAGTGGGTGAGGATCTTGATCAAGGCGACAGTGCCACCGTGTTGACAGTGGCAACATGGGGTCAGTGGCAGACTGGGTTTCAACTGCTGCATCTTATTAAATGGTGTCCTGCTTTGAGTGATTAGTCTGTCTGCAATCACTGGGAATGAATGTAGGGCTCAGGGGGAATTAGGAATAATTGAGGAAATTAAAATCTGCATAATGTTTGCATTTTCTTCTTCATATGCCTTTTATAATGATTTAATATTTATGTACCCAGTATCTGGAAACATGTGGTTGATTTGTTTTCTTCACTTAATTTGCTACTGAAGCATTTAATTACATTTAAGGCTAAATACACAAATGTATTTGCATTGTATGGTTCATTAAAACTTGGTAGTTGCAGTGCAGTGGTCCGGTCTTGGTTCCTCACACACCCAGGACTCCCCTTGGTTTGAATACAGCCTGTGGTAGGAATGGTTACCGTGCCATCTCTGTTAGGGTTAGCAGCTGGGTTTTAGTGAGGCTTCTTTATAATTAAATGTGTTTTAATCAGAGCTAATAAAACCAGAATCAAGGTATGGGTCCCTCTAGAGGAAAACTGTGAAAAGATTATATGCCTGCAGCTGAATTCTTGGGGAAACAGTCATGTTATGTGGAAAGAGGGAGGATGATGATAATAATTTGAGGGTTTGTGGTAATTTATGTGGCTTGCTGGAACAGGTAGCAGGAGGACATACCCCAAAGATACATCACTGCCCTAGCCCCTCATTGGAGGGCTGAGCCATGGGTGCCGTATCTCTGCCCAGGGAGGGCCAGATGACCCAGGGAGAGGGATGGGGTACTTGCTCAAGCTCTGAATCAAGAAGGGAGGACAGCATATCTTGTGCTTAGTAGTGCGACAGGAGGGTACAGTAAGAAATGTAGTTACTGGGCTTGGGGCATGTGTAAATGGGCAAGATAAACCGATACAGCTGGCTTTGGATCTCACACCCTGAAGGTCCCTCTGATGGCTGCAGCTATTCTGTTCTGTTCTTAGCAGTCCCTGGGTCCAAAACTCTCCACCAAGCTGCTCTGCTGCCCTGTGAGCTGTGCCCACAAACTTGGTCCTGGCAGGGAAGACTGTTTCTAAGTCTGTATCAGTACAACCATGGGCAGCCAATTGAAAGAAATGACCCTTAATCAAATACCAGATGCAGGTGTTTCCAAATTGGAAGAGGTTTGTGTCTGGCCTGAACTTTCCAGTGCGTGCTGCTTCCTACAAGACAGGGCACTAACTTCCTTGGAGATATTGCAAGGACTGTGCTTCCAAGGTTCAGGAGAAAGAGCCATGACCAGCTGGAGTCCAAGCTACACACCTGAGACCCCAAAGAGCATGGGGGACTTGCACAAAACGGCCAATGCCTCTGAACAATGGAGCAAGCCACCCTAAGCTAGACCAAAGAAGTAGCTTCTCTTCAGTTCTCTTCCCTGGAGACCTACGAACAAACTGTTGATATTTTTATACTGCATTCAATGGGTCATTAACACCACCCACAGTGGGAACAGTGCTGAGGATCTGGTGATAGCAGTATGATACTGATGAGGGAGAAATAGAGAGCTTTGGACTTCAGCGGTGAAATGCCCCAGTGCACCTTGGAGACACAGGAAAAAAAAAGGCCAACCTCTCCGTGTAAGGTACTTGCTGAGAGACTAGGGTATTTCACCCATTAGGGAAGGGAGCTGTACAGCAGTAAAGCCTCTCTCCGTGCTTCAGAGTAGATGCTTAAGTGCACAAGAAACCCGCTTGGGTGTGCATCCTTCCTGCCTGTCTTCATGGCACAGTCTGGAGACGTGCCACGTTCATTAGCTTTTGGCCAAGGGAATGGCTCCATGTGGGAAAAGGAAAGTTCCCCAGGGAACCCACTGCATAAACCACTGTCTGGGAGATAAGACTGGACCTCAAAGAAGAAATTGATCTTCTCAGACCATATTATGTCTACATGTCTGAGAACAGACAAGCGTCGAGACCAGGAAAAGCTGCGCGCAGGAGGTTTTCATCAGGCAGAGAATTCCGTGGGCAGATAGAGCAAGTTGGCTAATGAGATAAAGGCACAAGAGCATGAGGAGCTGGAGAAACATAGTAAGGGAGGATGGGAGGCATGAAGCTGGATCAGGTTGCTGAGACACAAGGGATTTCTGATACAGAAATGGTGGTGCTAGACATCCCAAGAGAAAATTTCCTGACAACACTCACTTTGTGGAAAGAAAAAGTGGGTTGGGTGCTGGCATGCCACAAACAAAAATATATCACCTTTCAGAAAAATGTCCCCTACAAGGGCCTGACTAGAATTTTAGCGGAACCTCTCCTATACACAGATTTTTTTAAAAAAATTCTAAAATTACTCCAACTGGTCAGGGACATCTACTTCAAAGTTTGTTCCTTTTGTATGTGGAACTGGTACATTTTTGATGTATCAAAGAGCAAGCTTTTGTACCTTTAAGTAGCTGAGGTCCAAGAGAATTTTGTTGTAACTTACTAAATCCTCTTTCTTTAACCTTCCAACACTTTCTGTGCATAAAAATTGGACTGCTGAATCCACTGTGGGATCACATCTTTTGTTTCTCAAGACCCCTCACTGTTGCATAAGGCTATAAAAACACTCATCCCTCTCCACACCAGACTTCCCACAAACACACGCTTTTCAAAATGAGTGTGATCCATGAAACATCCTGAAATTGTAAAATAAGACTGAAATTTAAATTTAATTTTTTACCTTCTTTTATGCCATCTACTGTATCAAGATGAATTAGCTCTGGCAGAACCGCACCACTTCTAGGTGGTGACCTCAGTGACACTTGTCTGATGCATGATTCTGTATATGCCGATGCAGTGTTCCATCAGCATGTTTGAATCTGCTTCAGCTTCTATTTTTCTTTGGCTGTACAGGACCAGGGTTTTAAAAATCTAGTTACCTTCCAGCAGTAACACATAAAGGCTTTAAGGACAGTCATGGAGAAGGTCTGCTGGCTGAGAAGGTGTTGTGATGCCAACAAGATTCTTGCTTTAGTCTATTAATTCTTGATTTGCTCTGTTTTCTACATGGAAATACAGGATGTTTCAAACCCCATCTAGTAGCACACCCTTAGTAGGTGTGAGTGAAACCTGAGTTAGAGAAAGGGAAAACTGTAGGTGGAAAGAAAAAATCCTTGGATCATTTTCAGACAAATATTCTGCTTTCTTACTACCTGTCTTTTTCTTTAGAGCTCTTGCCACTCTAAGTCATCAAGAAGCTGTTTTCTGGACTTGATTTTTGCCACTGGCATATTGGCAGTGAGGTGAGGGGGAAAGGAAATGTCTTTTCTTTCCCTGCCATAACTCACCTGATGTTCAGAGAGGAGCGAATCAAGGAACAAGCTCAGTTTTCACTGAGCTGAACATAACTCCACGTCAGTGGAAAGAGCTGCTCTATCTTATAGTGGGAGAAGAGCCCCTGGGAACCCTCACAGTAACAGGGGCCTGGAAGGAAAGCCTGAGTCACTTAGTCCTGTCTTTTTATGCTGTCGTCACCACATCATGCGGACCTTTCACACACCGATCACATTCTATCGTTAAAGCAGATACTGGTTTTGCCCCTGTTACTTGTATCATGTAGCTGTTTGAAAGCCTCAGTTCTGACAGTGGGAAGAATACAAGTTCCACTGTTCTAACACTGGTGAGGGATTTTTTTTTTTTTTAAAGGAAAATTCTCACATGCTATAGCTGGATGGCTACAGCCATAGGATTTATGACCTATTCAACAGCTCGGTGCACATAAGCAGGGTAGGGGGTGTATGCACACCACAACATCCAAGGCGATCAGGAAAACAGGGTTAAATTACGTTTTATGGATGGCATGGATAAAATTGTGCCCCACAAACTACTTTCAGGCTTGAAGATGTGGAATCTGAGTTAAGTTACTGAGGCATGACTAAGTTTCGGTCATGCTAGAAATGTTCCACTGTTTGGTAACCACATCAGAGAAAAGTGGAGCTCTGAAGGCCCTGCCGGGTTGGATCCCAAATGTGAAGGCAACCACTTAACAGTGCCTGAATGCAGTCAGTTAGACTGTTTTTTAATGCTATTCTAATCATTAGCGTGAACAAGATCTTAATTGCAACACTCTGATTCCAGACATATTTTGTTGTTCCTGAAGGCTCTGTTTTTAAATATTTGAAAGCAAACTGCTCTATTTTGCTCTACTGAGGCATTTGCAGTGTGACAGGCATGACCTATGTGATGTGTATGTTGTTTCTTTCTTTGTTCTGGGGCTAAAAAATTGTAATTAAACCTATTTAAATGATCAGATTTAAGGCAGGTTAATTTGTTTAGAATTGCTGCAGGAAATTTTGCAAAGCAGAGAAGAGCATTACAGTTGAACATAAGAAATGAAGTGGTGCCCCCCAAAAAACATGGGAAGATGAGTTGCCAGAATGGTTTTCCCCAGTACAAGTGCCATGTTGACTCTATTAAAGGGAGTTGCTGAAGTATATTGCACACCAAATAGGCACTGCTTATTTAGATATAGATTGCATTGGAATGAATATTAAAACTTTGTGCTTGTGAAGGAGGAGATAGAACGAGATAATCATCGTAACACGATTTCCTACATTGGCAGCAAGTCAACCACAAACATAAGATTTGCTCTGAGTAACATTCATTATTAGCTTACCCCAGAAATAATGTGAGAATTCCTCCATAACCAGAGAATAGGCACAGTGCATCATTAGCAGCAATGTCAGCCAAAAACCCAAGCACAGTTTTACAGCCTGATATTTAAAGCAAATGGGTAACAGACTGAAACTCCCAGTATGCCTGTTGAGAAGAGCAAATTATTTACTCCTTAGGTAGTTTTAAAATGTAAGCAGATACGCCATAATGCAAGATGAATTTACAAAGAAAACAGAGCACACTGCATTTAGATCAGAGGCTAAATAAACCACTGGTATAAACACTGATGTTGCACCCACTTACCAGGGAGTATGCCTCAGAACTGAAACTTGGACACAAATGCTCTGTTTAAAACTCTCGGTGTGCTCACTCTTTTTTGCTTCCTTTTCTCCCTGCACTTGTAGCTTTTGTCACCCTTCATCTTGCTGTGGTCGCTCCTCCAAGAGGAAAAGCTGACACCATACTTCTCCAAGGAATAGGTATCCTGAAGTGTAAACTGAGTTAATGTTTATTTTCCACTGCATGGTGAGACTTGGATATTCAGTGCTCTAGACAAGGGCTGTCAGTGATTTGAACCCTTTGGGAGGGAAAGGAAGGTCTTGGCTGTTCATCTCCTTAGAGCTGGAGAACTGCTTTAGGATAATGAGAGCCCCCTTGGCTCTCCAAGCATAGGATTTTGCTGAAATCCTGATGGTCTTTTTTTTTTTTTTTCCCACTGGCTTACAGGCTCAGAGACACACAAGTGCACGGGTGCAACCCATTGTAAGAAGCAAGCCTTTCAAACCCCTCAAATTCCTTCTTTTTGAGCTGTGAGAGATGGCGCTGCCAGTGCTGTGTTCCTGCCCAGTGCACTGGGATGTGACCCCGGGGACCAGCAGCACCTGTAGCTCTCTCCAGGAGCTCAGTGGCCACATGTGCCTGCTGTGGCTCTGAGGGCTCCCAGCACCACTGGGCACCGGCACCAGTGGAGGGAGCCAGTTCTTCCAACAGGACTGGGGGGACCTTGGAAGAAGTGAGACTGAAAAAGTGGGAAAAAAGGCTTCCCAGAGGCATCAAAAAGCAGCACCACAGGCTGACATCCAGGCAGCACAGGAAGATGGGTGTTCCAGCTTGCATACCAGCAGCTGAGCAGTCTCTTGGGAAGAGGTTTGGTTTGCTCAGTGCAACGGCCTGCTTACAAGGAATTATTTTCTGGCTCTTGCAGTAGCAGGGCACCCAAGACAGAAATTCCTTTGCTTTTCAGGAGAGGGTAGAGTCACATGTGCTCTCACACTCACCCACTGAACCTCATGAAACAGTAAAATATGCATTTTTCTTTCCTTTTTTCCCCCAAACAATTATCCTGGCTCTCACTCCTTCCTGTATCTTCCCTACTTTGCTTTACACGCCTCCTACAAACCATCTCCATCTTTAATTGTCTCTAATGGTTGGAAAAGACCATCTCCCCAGGGTTCATCAGGTCCTTGAAAATAAGTGGGGTGGCCGTAGTGTCTGGCATCTTTGGCTTCAGGGATGTATCAGTCAGATTTTTTCTTTGCCAAGAAAGGCAGGAAATGGTGTAGATACAGGATGATGGACTTTATTTTCCCAGCGCATGAACAATGTTATACATGGCAGAGAGCAGGCTATTTAACAGGATGTTACTTTATGTCTGTCTTCAAACTCCATACCATTAAGAAAAAAAATCTTAAAAAAGAATAAAAAGTTATTTATTGTGGGAGGTAGCAGGAGTGAACGGCATCTTTCTGTGTTGAAAAATATATAGACAAAGGATTCTCAAGTGGGACGGGTTGGTGATTTAAGGACTTACCCACACCCAAGATCCCATCATGACACACTCTTTGAATAAATGAAATTTTTTATCCATTCTGAAAGCCAGACCTTTTAGGAGGTTTCAGATTTGGACATGCAAAAATAAGTAATTCAGAAACAGTATTTGCAGCAGATTGTGTTAGCTGGCATCCTCTTGCACTCCAGTTCCATGGGATTTCTATTCTGGAAAATTGCTGATATATATAAATCTCACATTTATTTATTTATTTATTATTTGCTAATTGGCAAGCAATTGCCACAGTTGTCCCCCTATCAAATTTATTGTCATATTTCTGAATAGGAACTGACACCTCTTTGTGTTACTGAACTAATCCCTAGTCTTAGGTCCAGGCCCACTGTGAAGCCTCTGTTTGTGTAAGTTAATGAAAGAAGAATGTGGCAAAGACAAGTGTCTTTGCTTTCCATAAAGATTTCAGTGTGGTTATGGACTTGACACTTGCAGCTTCCTCCCTTAAACCTTTCCATTGTACTTATTAGTTTTTGTAGGATCACCCAAAATGAGTCCATTGATATCATCATACCAAATTGCTTCAGGAACTCTTCTTCATGGCCCTTATTCTCCAGCATATCTCATTCATCCCTCTTGACCATGCTTTAAAATCACATTAAGTCCCACCCTTCCTGTAAAAGCACCAAGTTTATGTTATGTTAACTTCTCAGCATCCAATGGACTAAAGACCAGTCTCAGAGCTGCACTGACACATTTCTGCTGCTGGGTGTTCCCTGCTTTCCTTCCTTCCTTCCTTCCTTCCTTCCATGGCATGTCTTGATGTCTCAAGCAGCACCCATTCTGCACCACAGCGCCCTGGGCTTAGCCCCTATATTGATATCTTCTTTCATTGTATCCTCTTTCTTTCCCATAATATTTCCTTCCGCCACTCCCCCCACCCCCGCCTTTCATTTAATTTATTAATAGGCACAGGATGAAGTAGAGGGAGCGGAGTCACTCTAGTGAAAACATGCATGAGCTGAGTACTGACCTGGTAACTCGGACCTCTCATTTGACACTGAGCATGTGACTTGTCACCTGGTATCAACACTTAGCTTTGTGTCACCAGTGAGTTAATTGACCTGAATCAGTTAGTGCTCTCACTTGCAATACTGAATTTGGCTATTAAGGTGAATAAATTGTGGGAAAGTATGCTTGTAAGCACAAAATGATCTCCTGTATTTCTGAACCAAGAAGCAAATGACAGATGAAGCAGTGCAATTAGTGTCTTGCTTAATAAAGGAGGTGCACATCTGCTTCTTGGCTCTGTTTGTCCAGGTTAAAAATCTCCTTTGTCAAAAGCATTTGACCTCCAGTATCTCTGCATTTGAGAATGAGATTTCATTTTACTTTCTTAAGTTTTAATTATTTAAAGCATTCAAACTCCTCCGAAAGTTCAGATTTTTGTTTGTTTGTTTGTTTGTTTGTTTGTTTTGTTTTGTTTTGTTTTGTTTCATTAACCTGCTAGAAAAGTTGCTAAAAGAAGTCATGCATTGGCATACCTCGTGTAGCTAAGAAAACTTGGCTATATGTGAAAAGTCCAGTTTGGGGGAAGATTATCCCTTTTATTGTGGTTTCCTGTAATGTAATATGATTGTGCATTAGAATCATGTGGAACAATAAGCATGATCTTTCAAACAGTCACTGCAGAGCAGAGCAACAGGGAGACATTTTAGCCAGATGTCCAATGCACTCGGAGCAATGAATGACTTAACTTTTTCTGTGTGTAATGGACCTGTTGATTACATTTAACAAAAATATAGAGTGACAAGAGACAAAATAAGAACCTTGTGTCACTTTCTTTGCAATAGCTCAGTGTCTTCAGTGCTGGGCTGGAAACAGCTAAGTCAAGGGAGTTGAGTCAGTGTAGGAGTGAGTGCTGACTGTTTTCAAAAGGAGGAGTTGCTGTTTTTAGCAAGCATGGAGGCCTCAGTTGTTTTTATTTTTTTTCTGCTTAGTCAGAAAGAATGGCTCCATGCTCACTTGCCTTGTCTCGGCGAGCACAGATCCTTCTGCAGAAGGCCGTTCGAAGGGATGTGCTTCCAAGCCTAGGCCATGTCTCTTGCTTGTTTCTCCTTCTGTGCTTGTGTCTTTTTGGAGACAAAAGGGATTTGTTGACAGAAGTGATCTATTGCTAGGGAGACTTTTGCTGCCAACATTTTAGCATCATGAGAAGAAGGGTTCCTCATGAATGTGCCCTGAGATATCCTTCAGTCAAACACCCCGGACACAAATCTTGGAAAACCAAGGGGGAAGGCAACATACAGACATGCAACTTCCTCTAGAGACACAAGTTCATTATGTGGTATGTAGGGTCACCAATAAAATGAATGTGGCAATTTTCTGATACTTCTTAATGTGTCAGTGTCTACCACAGGGACCCACATCATTTGGCACGACTGTCCATAAATGTTCAATGGAGGTCCAAGAGTTAAAAAGCAAGGGTATCACATGTCGGGTCTGAGACGTGATGGCAGAAGTGTAAAAGCTTGCAAAACAATTACCTGAAATTTGACTGGCTTTCTCTCATGCTTAAAAGTCTCTAAGTCTCAGCAGTACTAAAACTGATCAAACTAAAAAACAAAGCAAAATTAAGGGGGTTTTTAATGGAAAGACTGGCAAATCCACTCTTTTCACCAGCAGATCATTTAACCTTTTTCAATTTTCTCTGCCAAAGTTTGTTAAACTACTTTGCTTATTAACTCCTTTGCAATCCCTTCCTTAACTGTGCCTGAAATTTTAATGTTAAACCACTAAATCCATTTTACAACCAGAGATTAGAATGTCAAAGAGGACGGATTTGTGAGTTTAAGCACTGAACCTTGAAAGATGAGACATGAAACATACTTGCTTCCTTTGAGACTGTACCCTCTTCCTATGAGAGTCAGTGGGAGCAGAACTGAGCCTATGTTGGGAAGTGTAAAGTCCCTCCAAGCAGAGGTACCACAGACAAGCAGGCTGTAGCTATTGTCCATATTCTGGTGGTGACTCTGCAGCAGTGGCTGTGAGCATTACATCACTGTGTTCCTAAATTTACACCTTTATTACTGAAGAATGGATTTTTATGAAAGGACTAAATACAAGTGAAAGGTTAAGGCACTGCCTACCATTTCTGTGTATTTAGGGTGGTCATAGAAGGGTCTACAGCAAGACAGAGATCACAGTCTGAAAGAAAACTGACATGCTTTCAAGGATGATTTCAAGTGAAAAGAGGGGTTACCAAGTCGTATTCAGAAAAGACAGCTTCTTGGGAAAAATTATTAAGTGTTGGATGCCGATAGAGAATGAACATGTTAGAGCAAGCTACATAGAAAATGTAAGCAATTACTATTAGTAATTTAGAGGTATAGGACAGAAGCGGAGGGAGCTTGTGGGAAGTAGGCTACAGCTGCTACATAGTTTAGGTGGTTTAATTCACTTGAAATCTACTAAAAATTAGTAATTTCTGTTAAGAATGAGTAATTCCAGTAATTGACAAGCATTATGTCATAACATTTGCCTGGCTTTTAAATATCAATCAAGGTAATATTAATCTTAACTGTTTACTTCTACTTTGCGCACTAATAAAAGTAGCAGCCTCTTCCTCGCTCCCTAGAAGTGGGAAAGTGAGAAATGGATGAAGATTTAAGCGTTGCTAGCACTGATTCATTCTCAGGCTGCACAACCTGCCAAATGATCTCCAGAGTGGCACTGTTGCTTGGCCTGGGAACAGTTTCCCTCCCTGCCCTCTTAACTAGAAGGAAGGAAAATGATACTCATGGCAGACAACCAGGATGGCTAGTGTGAGTAGTGGAGAAGTTCAGGAAACTATATATGGGATCTGAGGTCTGGAAAACATGCCAGAACAAAAAAAACCCCAAAAACCCACAAAAAAAACCCCCCAAACCCCCAAAACCAAACCAAATCAAACCAAACAAAAAATAAAACAATACAAAACAAACAAACAAAAAAACCCCAAAGAGATTCTGTTACCAAAAATCAACCCCTGGGATGAAGTAGTCAGTAAAGGCCTAATCTTGCTTTCCCTATGCAGAGACTGGTTCTGTAATGGACTGCTGGAGGCTGAGCAGCCATTCTTCTGAAAGAAAGCAGAATATGGGTTTTGAAGTGTTTCTCTTCATAAAGGTTTTCAGGTCTCAGGGAACTGCAGGAATATGATTAAATCCTGGGTTAGGACAACCTGGTCATGGAAAGCAATGGTTAAAATTTCCCCTTGTTTCCAAGAGTCAGGGAAACATGTCATCCTAACCCCATTTGAGACTCAGCAAGAACTTATTTCAGACTGTTCTTGGATCATATTTGCAATTACACCCTGCTAATTTATGCAGTTCTTTAAAGTCCCAGGGCTAAATGGCGCAGCTGACTGTTCTCAGTGGGATGTCAAATACTGGCTGTTTCACCAAGGTGCTGCTGAGACGCTACACCCTTTGGATGTTCTCCTGGAAGATTTAGTGAATATAAGGGCTATCATTTTTAGAGTCTTCCTAAATGCCAAGATGAGATCTTGCTTTGACTCTAATACAGAAACTATACTGGGGAAACCTAGGGAACTGTATGTTTGTTGTATTTTGATTTTATTGGTCATTTGACTCACTAGGAAAATGTAAGCCTTGTATCTTCTTTTTCTTCTGTTCTGACCTTCCTTGAAGTTTTTCAATGATGATGAGGTAATGCTGCTTAGAGGGACAGTCTCCACAGACTAAGGAGCTGCTCTTTTTGGGTGTCTAAATTATATTTATAGTATCTATTTTAATATTTTTTAAAAATCTGAGCTTTTATGTACAGGTCCGTGCTTCTGGTTATGACAGAAAAGTTTTGGCATTGTTATTGCATGCTCAAGTAAATCAGACTTGCCTCAGCATGTCATGGAGATATTGTTTGGTTTTAATCCATTGGTGGCTTTGCTGATTAAGATAAAGGCCTTCATTAGGCACTGGGAAAGATCTGAGAACTATGGAGGCCCTGGAGCTTCAGTGTAAACCACGCTCAAAGCCTGAATCACTTGGGAATCTGACTACTTTTTTCCATGCTACATAAGTTATTACAGCTGGGAGACAATTGTTGCCATATTGATTAAATGCCGGGCCTTTATGAATAATAGTCCCTCCTACACGGGTAGGATGCAAATTTCTGCTTCTCACAGCTCTGAGCTGACTTTTCTGTGGCTGGGTCCTTCAGGGGAAGAATGGAGGTAATGCAATGAAAGGAGCTCAGTTTTGATCCTTGACAAGGGCATTTTCAGCTTCATATAACTAATATTTGCAAGGATCATAAAGGAGACTGAATTTTCCTTACAAAGCAAGGCACAACTTCTCCATCTGTCACCTTCTACAGTCTCTGCAGCAGTCTTCTTGCTGAAGAGAGAGAAACATTCAACTCATGGACTCAAATTCACAGAGGCCATTGTGTATTAAAAGCAGATTAAAAGGTCTTTGGAGCTCTTGCAAAATCAATCACTGCCTTTAACACCAGTCATGATGTGTGCTGGTCCTCCTCGGTTCAGATGATGTACTCTTCTGTTCGACCACCTTCCTCAAGGATGAGCTGCTTTTGTGCAAGTGGTTTTGCCCTCTCTAGTCAAGGTGTGAGTCTGTGTCTTCTGCAACGTATGTTCTGGTCTACCTTTGCTGTGGCCAGCATTACAGAGGGCAAGCATTTTCAGGCATCTTTCCACTGGCTTCATTTGCATTTGTGAGTGCTCAATGTTTTGGACTTCTGATTACCAAGCTATGCATGCAGGAAAAAAAGGTGCAAGTTGCTAATGAACTTGAGTGACAAGTTTGGTTTCATTAATTTGACATTGCACAAAAAACCTGCTGCAGCAGCAGGGATAGATCCAGTTCTTTAGAGCAGAGTTCAGCAGCCTGAGACCATCTATTTTCTTCTTCCACGAGAAGCTGCAATGGGTTTAACCCAAATTTCATAGGAAGACAGGGCTCGCCATCAAAGCTGTCCACCAGCCTGTTTTCCATTTTGTTGACCGCAGCGCAATATTATTAACAAAATACAGAAATCAGTGTAAAAAGACAGAGCTGCAACTTCAGGTGCTGACTGACAGTCTGTCCCTGCAGAGGTGGGATGTGCAGCTGTGTGTGATGTGCACAACTGACAGAACTAACTCTGTTTTAGTGCAAACACAATTTGGCTCAGTAAGAACTCAGTAAAAATTAAGCAAGTACTTAGAGATTTGGACAGAGTTCTGGAAATATTCCATGCCTTTAGCAGCGTAAGTATAAGAGATTGCCATTTAGGAATCTTCTATTTTCCTTTGATTGTTGGGTGCTTTCAGACAGCTTCTAATGCAAAAAGGTTTTAGGTTGCTCCAGGAGAATTGCTGCTCAAGCTGAGTAAATTTATTCAGGTTAATTCCTGTCTTGCAAGCCCATTCCCATTTAGGAATGCTAAAGAGATTCTTTCTTGCTTATCAAAGTAAGTTCTTCTCAATCAAAAGCTCCACACCTTAATTAAAGTCCACACTGATTTTCCATATTTCTCTTTGCAGCATTACAATACGTAAAGCCCAACTTTTACTTCTCAGCTAGGCAGTGTAGCTCCAGAACTCAGTGTAAGAGTAGAGATGGAATCATAGAATGGTTTGGGTGGGAAGGAACATCAATGATTGTCTAGTTCCAACCCCTCTGCCACAGGCAGGGACACCTTCTGCTAGACCAGGTTGCTCAGGGGCCCATCCAACCTGCCCTTGAACACTTCCAGAGATAAGGCATCCGCCACTTCTCTGGGCAACCTGTGCCAGTGCCTACCATCCTCCCAGTAAGGAAGTTCTTCCTAATATCTAATCGTTGCACACATCTTTTATATATAAGAGGTCTGTAATAAATACCAAGAAAAACACATAAACAAATGTTAATTTAATTGTTAACAATGAGAATCAAAGTGTGTCAATAAACAAAGACACAAACCAAGATAATTGTAAGAAAAGACAGGATTCAATACAACAAAAGTTCTCAGGGAACATATTTTATTTTACGAAAAGGATGCAGAAATGAGGGAATCAGAATCATTACCTATGTGACTTCAGGAGACAAATCACCAGTAAATATTATTTTAAGCAACACCACAACTAACATGGAACAATTTCACATTTGTAGATAATTTACAATGGAACAACATTCTGTCAAGATGTCCTCATATGCATGGTTTGATTCAGCTTAGTGAAAGACACTTCCCATCAGACCTGAAATGTCTCTGAGGTTTTGATGATTTTCCATATGGAAGGGGCAAACTTGGTAGCAAACGTGTTCAGTTTTTTCCCAGTAAGCCCAAATTGAGCAACTCATGAATATAGTGTCAATGAATACAATTGCTTTAAGGTAGGAATGCACAGCTGGAAGGAAAACAAAGTCCAGTGGTGCCTTGCTTCTTCAACAGGCAGATTTTTAGTCGCCCTTAGAGCACATATCATACACGAGAACAAAATGTTAGAATCTTGTTTTTGTTGGCTGTGAATAAATTCATCCTGGGATGCATGGTTTAAATAAGACCTGATGTAATTCCCATTCTCCTACTACTAACTGCTATCTGCTGAGCCAATTTCAGCTTCAGCTCAGTTTCTTTTGAGTAAAGATTGCAGACAGACTCTCGTCTTCATTTGTTCCCTTCAATACAGGATGCAAAGCACTCCTGGACTCAGAGCGTGGAGTGTTTTTCATTTTTGTAGTGTGTGACTCAGTTTAGCATATGAAACTACTCTTTGTTAATTCATTGTGTTAGAACTGACTCATCCATGCTGAAGGTGCAAAGTCCTTGAGTGCTTTACCTATTGCTTTAAATTTTAGAAAAAGCATTATATATTCTTGCGTTTTGCTTAGATTTGTATTTGAAATTTCTTGTCTCATTAATAAATCATATACGCAGATAACTGAACCTTACAGCTTAGATGTAAATAAGTCTTTGGAAAAAAATACAGCAGCTTTCAAAGTTCAGCTGCCAAGGAAATCATTAGTCTTTGTTTTTTAATCACAATTTAAACCTCTGGGTAATTATAAACCATTCAATAATTGCATAGTGTTAAGGGGCAGATTTTTCTAAAGAACACAGAGCCTAGAGTTGCAGGTTTTTAGAATTGCCCAGCTCCTGCCAAAGCATCAAAGTGAGTAGTCCAATCCACATGCTGATTTGTGAGTTCATCTTAGCACTTGGATGCCCCTTTTCAGTATCCCTAACTGGGCAGCAAGCCCTTGAAAACCTGCCCATCCTCTAGGTAGGAGGAAACAAAATCCAGGATAAGCTTCATGTTAGCTACTTGTCTATGCATGATCCTACAAAGAACCTCTCATTTTCAAGTCTGAGAGATATCCAAGTGGAGATACAAATCCCTAGGATTTCCTATCAGCTTTCTCCTTTTAACATGATAACCTGTGCGAAAGTGACGCAAATAAATCAACATTATTCCCTTTGAAGGGAATGTGAGGTTGTAGTTTGGCCCCCCTACCAGCTGCTTGGCATTCTGGAGACCAGCCTTCTCCCTTTGGCACCTGCAAAGACGACAATTCTGTAGTCCCAGCTCTCTGGAAGATTTATAGTGAATTTGTGTTTCAGAAACAAGCTGATAATGTTCGCACTGGCATGGAAGGCAGAACTTTTATTACAGGATTGTTGAGAAAACAACAGCTTGGAATGTGTATACTGCTGCTGTATTAAGAACTGAACGGGAACAAAGCTCTGCCTATCTGCTCAGCTACCTGGATTTTGATGGTGGCCAAGGGTAGGAAGCTCCTACTCAGCCAGTTGGTTATTTCTTTCCACTTATTTTGAGGCATAGAAGTTCACTTGGCTGTGCTGCTGCTTTGTTATCTAAGGAATTCATATACTACTTAATCTCCATAAAAACCCAAACCATGACTGTACTGTGTGACCTCCGCAGGCAGCATCAGCATTCCAGATCTGGTGCCATAAGGCTTGTGAGCAGATCCTGGGGTGCACAGAAAACTGTGGGGTTTTTGTTTTGTTTTGTTTTTTGTTTTGTTTTGGCAAGAAGTACCATTAATAAAAGGAAAGAAACAATTCTATCTGAAGCAATTTGAAATTTTTCTTGGGTAATTTGGACTTTCTAAATTTCAGATATTAGGTGAGAGACCTTTATTTGGTGCAATAACAGTCCTAAAAGGAAGAATACAAGATGTGACTTCCATCTGCCTTGACAGGTATACCATGTAAGCTTTTGCCCGAGTCTTGAGGAGCAGTTGTCCTCTTTGGATATAAAGTCTTGAGATATAAAGACAAAAACCTGAACAAAAGAGTGAACAGAAAAAATATATGTATTTTTGTATGTGATCCAGGTGTTATACAAATACCTTCTGAAAGTGATTTCAGAAGCCTTTTTTTTACATTTTTCCCCCCTAAATTAGAAGAGCAAGACAAAATATGATAACAATATACACTGAAATGTTTATTTTAAAATAGATAACGCCTTTGAAAACCCCTTGCTTAGTTCAGTATACTGGGACAGCTCTGCAGCTTAACCTCCTGTCACTGTGAGCTGGAGCAGTGTGAAGGATGTTTCTTGCTTTTCCCAGGCGAACTCCTCTGAGGAAATTCAGAGCACACAGTTTGTTCAAACTCCTTTTTTCCTCTTTGGAGTTGTTAATTATTTCAGGTCGACGCACAAGCTCAAGGCTGGGTTGGATTCTTTCCTGGACATCTGCCTTAAATGAGTGCTGTGTATCTCATAGATCCCAACAGGTCATGTATCACAGGATGTTCCCCTCATGTCCTGTGTACCTGCAAATCACTTCCAACAACTGGTATTTCCACACTATGGAAAATACAGAGATTAGGAATGACGGGTCTCAAAGGGAACTGAAGGGCCTGATCACAAATGCCCAACTTTGCCCTGCCTTCTTTTCTTAGGCTTTAATAAGCCAAAACCCCTACCAAGTCAGGAAGATTTTTCACTTTCAGAAGAGCTGTGTGAAAACTGAGAGAAGGCTTCAGGCATATCCAGTACAATAGCTAAAAAATAACATGGCAAAGTAAAATGAAGGAGCCTGAGTAGAGCACACAGCTTACGAAAGTATTTTTGCTAGACAGAGAATCCAATATCCAGCTGCTTCTCTCAAGGAGGTAATGGCTAATGTTGTCAGTATGGTGGGATGTGAGGCATCTAACAAAACTATCCTAGAGTCTCCTATATTTTGGGGGTTGAGGTAGAGTTTGAATTACAGATGAGGAATGGCAGGTGTTAATGCCAGTCTCCCACTTCTTACTTCTGGATTTAAAGCTCAGGCTATCTGATTTCTTTTCTCTCCAGAACAGTAGTCACCCTTTTTTACAAAGCCCTTTTGTTAATATCCCATGTTTTGTTTGTGCACAATACAGTCAGAAATATCAGGATATGTTTAGATAAAAGATCTGCTAAATAGACTGGCTTGGGGGTTTGGGGAGCTTATCTCAGCAGATAATACTCCAGTAGATTTTTCTAGTGGCTCTCAGTTGTCTCTGTGTTATCTAATCAGACTCTGAAGCCAATCAATACAGAAACTTGCCAATCAGTGCTGAAGCATTTCATGTGGCTATGTTCCTGAGGCTCACAGGAAAAGAAAAGGGAAAGGAGCTTAGAAGAACTTTTTGTTTTGTTCTGGTTAAAAGCTCTTCTGAACAAACGGTTACTGGATGAGATTCTGAATGCTGATCCTTGCTAGCTTTTCTGGCACTGCTTGATGCATTAGGCTGTAAATGTCTTTATTTCTCTTGAGGTGGGATTTTTTGCAGGAATGTATTTATGCAGCCTACCTAACTGGACCTGCTACCCTTGTCTCTTGTTGCTGAGGGTCCTGGACTGGTGATGTTTATAGACAGTTAAATTGCTTAACACCAAGTCTTTGCTTTTTCAACAATGTAGTTTGCAAGCACTTGAAATGAAATTGTTGTAAACCACCAGACTATCAACATGTCTATTAGACTGTGAGTAACATCTTTCGGTATAGGGGAAACTATTTGGAGTCTCTTGTGGGTACCTGTCTCAGTACACTGCCACCTGAAAATAGGTGGTCTTTGGCCCTGTTTCTCATTATTGCTTCTAGGCCCTGGAGTCCCTTGTTACCGTTCAATGTTTTGTATTTGTCTTCACTGTTTGCTTACCATGCTTTTAGATTTTGGAAATTCTACATCTTGAAATGAGAAAAGGCAGATGAAACTCATTGCTTTCACTCCTTGAATCACACCTGTCTATTTACAAATGCAGGCAAAGGCCATCTGCATCTTCTAATGCTGCAGGTGTCCATGGCCGTGTTACAGTTTTGATCTGACTTTTTTTTTGCTGTGAAAGCTAAATGAGGAGTGTAAAATGTTCCTGATTTAGTTTCTGTGATCAAAACCAAGACATATTTCAAGCATTTTCAAGCACGATGAATGAGGAAAAAAGCAAAACATGGGGTATGTACAATTGCTCAACTGTTGCACTCAGTCTAAAGGGTGGGAGTCTGGCAGCAGGCTTAAGGAAAGGTGCAAATCGATACCAAAATGATGTACATCTGGTCCTGGTTGAGGAACAAAACTGAGGCATACAGCAAGTCCCACATCATTTCTGCAAACATAGGAGTTGTGGTAGGTATGATTGACCAAATCACTGAACTGACGTTTGTGTCTACAGGGAAATGTACAAGCACTGGACATCTCCAAGGTCAGGTTTGTCCTATCCCTGGCTGCAGTATTCAGCTGTAGCCCGGCACCCCTTTGGTGTGGGAGCAATATGGTGCATAGTGGAGCACAGCCTGGAGGTGCATCAGTGTGAGGTTGTGGGGACCACTGGGGCATTAGGGGTTGAGCACAACACTGACAGCATGGCAGCAATCTGCACATACACACAGAGCAGTGTTCAGAGAAGAAGATCCTGCAAGAGAACACTTCAACAGAAGTGTAACTGCAAAATGTGCCATGGCAAGAAAACTCAGATAGGAGGTGCAGCCAAGGGACACTTTCTGACCTTCAAGACTTGCTCCAAAAGAAGCAAAACTTCAAAAAAATAGAGGAGTCCTTGGCAAACAAATGGGACCAGCAATACATGGTGTCAATCTATTGCCTCTGTTTCTGTTTTCTCTTTTTATTACACAAATGGCAATGGTTGCTGTTGAGACCAATTCTGGAATAAAATCTGTATGTTCAAGTTGAGAATGTCTTGTTTTCTGTCTAAACTTTTAAGTCACAGTTTTACTGGATGTGCGCTAGGACTAAAGCCCTAAACATAAATGCTTACTGTATTTGCTTTCCTGTTTTATTACAGCTGCAAAAGTGAGCCATAATGATTTTTATAGTATATGATAGTATTTGTCAGCTATGGGACAGAATGAACTCACACAATAACAGCTGGCTCAGCCTCAAAGTGATAAACATGTCAAGATAACGGCAATCGTTTTTTTCCTAAACATGAGAATACAATGCAATTTAAACCAGTATTTTTTCTTTTTCTGCATTTTAATATTCCTATAATCAATCACCAACCATAACAGTTTTATTATGACTATGGACACAATAGATCAAACTTTTATGGCCTGGTCTTAGTTTTCCATATGTAATCTGCCAGCACCAGTAATTGCACAGTTTAGGTCATTTGAGTACCTGATTACCCCCACAAATTAGGTAACTAGACATATATGCTGCATGCTGACATAACTGGGAGAATAAACTAGTTCACAAAACTTGGCACATGTAAAGTTGAAAGTCATACTTCAGGCCAAAGTGAAAATTTTGCTTTGCTTGTTTATTGTTATGATATCCCCAGGGACTAAATGAAGACAGAAAACGTAAAAACATTTGCTTTAAATGTACAGTTTCTTTCAAGACTGGCTAGAGCCTAACTGAAAAGTTAGGGTTTCTTGCCCATAAGCAGGCAGCAGGTAAATGTTGTTTTCAAAAACTTCAATTCAAAACTCTCAAAAAAAATCAACCGTGTTGGAATCAGAGTGGAGATTCAGGTTAAAGTTTAGTTAAAATATGGGAAAGAGGACAAGGAAGAAGTTATTAATTTACACAATGGGGAAGGTAACCATAGGCACTGGTACAGGTCATCATCTTCATAAGTGACCTAATGAAAGGGATGGTACCAAGGTATCAATGTTTATGGGTGATTAAAAATTATGTAGGATAGTAAAACTAAAGGTAGCTGAGATGACTTGTAAGAAGATTCTAAAATGTGGGTGTCTGACTCATTTAAAAGAGGCAATGCTTGCAGAAGAGCAGAAGTGCAGGGACCAGTAATTCATTGTATGATGAGGCACAAGAGGAAAAATAGAATCAGCAATGTATCTACATACAATGAAATGTCTGTACCTAACTTTTCCTCTCAGGAAAGAGTTAACATCTGCTCCCTGCTCAGTACTGTTCAGAAAGTGTGTATTAAGTGTTATTACAAAAGAAGTAGATAATAAAAGATAATCCATCATAATTTACCTGTGTAAATCCCCAGGGGCCCCACATCTTGAAATGTGGGCGCAGACCTTGTCCCTTGAATGAAAGAGATGGGACCAGAAAAGCTGCAGTCTCAGATGTCCCATGGCAAGGGATGTCTCACCCTGTCCTTTCTGAGGTCACACTGGGGTCCTGTTCCAGTTGGCCTGAACTCTTCCCGCTCTTCTTATGCTACAGAGGCAAGCAGAACTTGATGCAAATACAATGCCCTTTTATTAGTCATGCAGAGTCCCTCCCGAGTCAGGGTCTTTTTGGATGGGACCCATTGTGGGGATGGGCATAATGGGAAGTTCAGCATCCTAGCAGGTGCCCCTGGTTGGAGCTGATCTCACCTCATGGTGGCCCCTCATTCTACATGCCTCACTGACATGCATTCCTGCAGGTTTCATAATTTTGAGCTGGAGATGGTCTCCCATCTGGTTGTTGCAGCCCCATCCTCTCCCAGACTGGAGACATTGGAAGGGAGGCAGGCACTGCCCCCAGCACTGAGGACATCTACCCTTTTCTAGGAGAATGAGAGCTGGAAAGAGGGGAGAGAAAGTGGAAGGAATGGAGATTCCTGTCCTTGTTCTGGGTGCAGGTACGGCTCTTAGCATCCTGTGCCATCGTGCTTTGTCTGCCTTCTCCATCCTCATGACATGTGCAATGGCACTGCTGCCTCTCGTGCAAGGGAAACACCCATGTGAGGCAGAGAGGGGCTCAGAGATGTTAGCAGGGAACACTGCAGGCACACACTTGTGTAAAAATTGTAAGAGCTAGCCAATCGCTTATTTTCTGCGTGATATATTGTCTTGAAGCATTTCTTCAGAATTATCATGGACATATGCCAACCAAGGTGCAGAACTCACTGCTTGTCCTTCACTATGATAATGAGAGCACTGGTGATATTTTCAGTTAAAAAAATAATACCCCAGGGAGGTAAGGTTTTGTCAGGCTGTTTTAAAACTATCCTTCAAGTTCAACAATATGTACGTGACTCAGCTACTAAACAGGAACCTAAATAAAGAGGCTTCTCTTGGGCTTTATGTTCACAAAACTCTCATTCCAGTGTGCAAAGAAACACTCTCCAGCTTTTCTACATATTCTTTCTTTGATATGCGCAGGGCTAACAAAAAAAAATCTTAGTGTGAATCATAAATGACGAATTATTTCAGAGTCCAATTTTTTATAGGAATCTTGGTCATAGTTTAATATGGCACACTACATAATTAAATTATAAGAGTACGTAGTTCTCTACATAATTTTATTTCATTTAGGTGTTTAAAAATGTTTAGCAGAAATACAACAGTCTTGAGACATTCTCATTTTAACAGAACTCAAAGGCCCTAACACTACTGTGTAATATGGGAGGGAGTTTTAAATTTACTGTGTCTAATATGAATGCATGCTGTCATGTAGAGACTCCCCAAAGGTATTTCAGTGCATTATCTGAGCAGCAGGTGCTTTGAAAAAATGCTTACAAAGTAATTCCCAAATACAGTATATTCAGGCACAGTGCAACTTGCAGATTACTTTTAACATTGCTGTGCATGTTCTTCTGCTGTGCCTGTATAATCCTCACATAATGGGCTCCTAGGCCATTCCTAGGGCTTTCTGAAATCACCAAAATACAAATAACTCATAAGAAAAATTAAAAAAGGGTCATATAAGGAGGAGCAAACTCACTGTATAAAGCTGTTACAACAGACAAGGCCCGCACCGAGTGGTCCCAAAGTTTATATGAAAGTTGTTTCAAAATTCAAAAGATTTTTACAGTATTCAATGCCTTTCATCCTTAGTAGAACAGCTAAATGGCTTTCCATGAGTAAATTATGTCTGCTTCAAAATACATTGGAAATTCACTGTAATTGACTGTAAACTACCAAGTGTTTTGGGTATAGCTTTCGGTTCATGCATTGATCACTTTATTCTGTGGCATTTTGATCTTCAGTATTTGTACAGTGCAGATGACCAGGAGTTATCATTTCTGTCCTCCGATTTGCCAAATTGTTATTTTAAGCAAAGAAACTGGTCTGAGCTGAAAAGCAAAGGTTACTGTCTGGGAGCCCGTAGGAGCGCTGGCATAAATTATGGCACTGAAGTGAACACATCTGTGTGAATGGTGCTGATGAGCAAATATGTATGCTAATGAGTGCAATGAGGATGTCTGCTCTAGAAATGGATGCACTGGACTTTCTATGTCTTTTTCCATCCATTCCAGGGCTCAGTTTCGGAAAGCCTTTAAGCATATCATCAACACACGAGCTTACACATTAACAACAGCCTTTTTCAACAGGAATCTGTTCTTAGATTGGAGTTCTAGTTTCTTGGAATAGAAGGCATGATGGCAATAATATAGCAAATGATTTTGAAAAGGTATTAGTCAGATTTGAGCAGAGAGTTGCCAGCTCCCAGTGATGTCTCATCATGTAAAATGTCTTCCTCTACGTGGAGATGGAACCGCTTCTTTTATTTTCTTTGTAATTTTCATTTTTTTAATATAAATAGAATAAGGCACACTATATTTCAAAGATATCAGTGTTGTCATTGAGTAACTCTGTTTACCCAATGGCCTCCTGCCTTTTGAAATATCCATACACCTAAGGAGACAGATCCTTTAACACTTGCAGTGCAGTAAATCAGGAGCTCTACTATAGCAAGCTAGAATCACATCAGCATAAAACCAGCAAAAAGGTAAGCAGGCCCAGGCCCAAAAGTCATGTTATACATGATAACACATCTATTTTATATTAAATGTATTTTATTAGGTGCTAATTTTGTGTAAGTATCACACTTACTGATTTCCCCAAAGGTAAAAGAGTAATTTTTCCCATGTTAAGTTTTCAGCTAGCTATTAGGAGGACAACATTTACCTTTAATTTTTTAGCATACAAATCACCAGTTCCCTAATCACTTTAGTTTTAGAGGTCCTCAGGAGAGGTCACCGATTTGGCTTCCTGCAGCAAGGAGCATCCTTCTGATGTTGTGCCCAGCCTTAATCTCTGGCTTCAGGAGATCAGTTTTGTAGTGGTCTTATGCTAGTCAGACTGTGGATGAAGGACTAAATCTCATTCACTATGAGAAGAGTTTAGACTTAAAAGTTTACCATAAAAACTGTGCCAGTTATTATCTGGCCTGTTTTACTAAAATATTTATACTAGTAAAAGACCAAATGTAAACTCAGGTTACACCAGAAATAAGCTGTGCTTCTGGGAATGCTTGTATTGCAGGTTAACTGTATTCACACAAAGATAAGATTTATTTATCAACAACCAGATGTCTCTTCCATTGATTTAAGTAAGTTCTTTTTACATCAATTTTTAAAGATTTTAGGCTCAGAATTTAGCCTAGGCTTCTTATAGCATTTGCTGACTGTATCTGTATTAACAGGCGGCGCAGATCAACAGGAGGTTTGTAAAGCAAGAGTTGTGGCCGAGGTCCTGACATCCGTACCAGACAGGCTTAAGGAAGGTTTACTTTGCACTGGTTGTGGTCTGGGCTATTCCCGGCATGTCCATTAGCTGATGGAGCAGGTTGGATCTGTAGGCACAACTTCTGCAACAGCTTTGTTTGGAAGGAGACCAGTTTGTATGCTCTGAGCCCACTCCGTGACATGAACCAAGAGAGCACAACCTGGAGATTCACTTCAAAGCATGCTCCTGATCCAAACTGAAACCTTAAAGTAGATGAACCCATTCAGTCAGAAGAATTGAAAATTTTCATCGGTTTGGATGGGAGGTATGGCCCATTGATGCATGGAGAGGGAATTTTGAAATTGAATGAATTATGGGAATCAGCCATTGAAAAAGAATTGCAAATGCAGGTTTCCAAGAGGAGGGGAAGTGCTGAAAGACGTGCCAGAGAATGGCACAGTAGAGAGGAGTCTACAATGCAACATGGCAATAGGAAAAAAGATAAGCATTATTTGGGAGGGTCTATAAAAATGCCCTGCACAGCTATTCTCGTTTGCCCCTAGACTCTGGTGAAGGTCCACCTGGTCACTGGGGTTGTTTCTTGATGCTAAATACTTCTTTCCCCTGAAAAACCCCAGTGTTGCAAAGGAATTCTATAGAGTTCAAAGTTAAAACACATCCAGGAAAGGATTGATTTGTGAGGAACAACTTCATATTGATTTACATGGTTGGTGTCTTTGCTAATTTTGGTAATGTCAGACAGATTACATTGGTTCTTAGGAAGCCACATAAAACTTCTTCTGCCATCTGCTAGTTCTTAATTTCCTCTTTAAGTTATTTAGCACTCAAATCAATGGCTCTCCTTAATGGAGCAGTGGTGATTTTTCTGATTTGAAACCAAACCATTCTCAGACTGAAACAGCTGAAGCAGCCAGAGTACTTTAATTTTGCTACCTTGAACAGGCTGTGCAGTGTGACATGAAACCGAAAATCTACAGAGCCCTCCAAAATTATAAGACCAGATTTAGGGATGGGGAAACAACTAAAAATCCCTGAACAGAAAAGCTGTGCTTGCTATCATGTTTCTGATAATCATGGTTCCTTTCCCTGCTAATGTACACTTCTTGGATAAGCTGCAATAATAACAGCTGTACAAAGAGGATAAACATATTTGATATTATCAGCCCTTGTATATCATACATGTAAATCAGGAGAGCAGTAGGCACAGGTAATACAGTTAGAAAGTTGGTTTTTACTTCAAGGTCTCAGATTATATTTTTTACAGTACAAATCTCTTCAATGATTCCTCTCAAGACACATACTCCTTGTCTATCCTTGCAATCACATAGCTCAAGAAGGAAAAATAGAGGCTGTCTCGTTCTCTGCAACTCTCCAACAAACATGGTGGTTCCAGAAAAAGGCTTTTTGGCTAAATGTTCATTTTTCATGTGACGAGCACTCTGAGGAAATGTGGATGTAAAAAAAGGAAATGAATCAAAGTCAAGCATGGACATTCTTACAGCAATGAGGAGATGCAATGACTTGAAAAGCTGCTCTGGATCAGAGGATGAATTTGTGTAAAGTAGTAAAAGGACTGTTGAGTCTTCTAGCTACTGAACCTAGTCATATAATGAGACTCAGTACTAGGAGTCATCAGTCCTTTGCTCTCCTGGTTTTTTTTTTCTCCTTGTTTCCCCTGCTTCCAGTCTGCTTCTCCTGATGTGTTTCATCCTCTCAGCTGGATAGCAGAAAACCTGCCTCAGCTGCAAGATGTTGGCTGGCAGCCACATGAGAATTTATGATGGTCGTCAAGCCTCTGGAAGGAGTCCAGGTGGCATCATCTTCACAGTTGTGAATTCATTTTATGCCTCCACAGGTTGAGGGTTTTCTCATACCTAAAGGCTCTTTCCTGCACGATTTCTGGGGGTACCTTGTCTAGGATCAGTAGCGTGACTGTGACATATTTCTCTCTATTGTAAATCTAAATTGAAATATTTTTGAGGACCCTTTTGCAGTGAAGAGGGTTAGAAAAGCACTTAAAAAAAAAGAAAAAGGTGAAATATACTGGTGTTGGCACTACAGCTGAGCTGATTCCATCTACATTTAAACACCTGGTCTTAGACAGCTGGTAGGGATTTTCAAGAGCCGGCAGAGAAAGAAGTCCTCCAGAATGTGATCTAAACTAATTTAGGACCTTAAGGCAAAGCGTTGCTCCCAGAAGGAGACTGTCTCAACCCAGCGACTTGAGGGGGCCCATAAGCAAAATTCAGTGGGATAAACTAACCTTATAGTGCGCCTGCGCGACTACATAAACAGAGGGTCTGAGTTTGGTCTCAAGCTCAAACTGACCTGCCAGCCCCGCTGTTAGTGGGGCCTCCTGAGCACAGCCCTCAGACATAGCTTTTGCCCTGGGAGCTAGACAGAAGGGAGTAAGGCAGGCTGGCTTGTGGTCAGGCACAAGCATCATCCATGTCTTCCACACTGCATGTGCATGCCATGGTCCCATCCACTAGCAGGTGATGTGGCCATAGCCCTTTCCCACATACAGTGAGGTGTCTCAAAGAAAGACTGCATCAGGTTACCATCCAGCAACCTAGTAGCACCCAGGTGATTTGGCTTCATATGCCTTTACATATCCCTTGAAGTATCTACTGACCTGTTGACAATATAATCTGAACCCGAAACTCCGGTTTCGCGTGCCCTACAAACCATTCCTATATGAGTCATGCTGCCCATGTAATTTGCTGGAAAGAAGGATTTGTTTTTTTTCCTTCCCCTCTCCTGAAGTGGAAGCAGTTAAAGAAAGCGGACTGAGTGAGCAGGAGCCCAGAGCTTGGTGTAAGGCGCTGTCTGAAAGGAAGCAGATGTCTTTCCATGCATCCTCAGGTGGTAAGATGTTTGGCACAATTACTTGTGCAACATATGGGAACAGAGCATTTCAGTTCTGGCTTTGAATGGTTGGGCTAGTTTTCATCTGGAAGTTGTCTTTCACAAACTACCTTTTCTGCTTGTCTTTAACAGAAGGTGAGCATTGGATTCCAGCATAAATATGGAGATCACTCTCCTGTATCTTTTTAGCGGGTATAAAAGATTTGTAGTGTTAATATTGTTTGCTGGTGTAATTTCCTCAAAAAAACAAGGCAACACATTGACTGGAGGTACTGGGAAGTCACGCCTAATCATGGAGTACTCCGTTATTTTTAAAAATTAACGCAGATTTTCTTGTTTAAATAAATCTTTTGAGGGCAGTGGCAGTAGGAAACAACAAATTTCATTTTGCTCTACCACTTGCGTCAAAACATCTGCATCAAACATTCAGTGCATAGTGACATAGCAAAACAAATGTAGACATTACAGATGAATGGCTTGTTGGCAGATTAGCAGATGAGTTTCCCTTATGTTTTTGAAAAACATAGCTCCCTCGACACAATGTACAAAGGGGAAAGCTGGGATTAAAGATCAGATAACAAACAGTGAGGTTTTATTTTCACTGTTTACTATTCATATTCCCTAATATTATGAAAGATAAAAAGAGCAAATGAAGAAAAATATGCCATATTCAGCACAGGGAAGGGAAATGTGGGCATCTTTCAGGACTAAAACTGCAATCAGAGCTGGGGGAAACGTTTTGGTCTTTCAATTTATATGAAGAAAAAAACATGTAGATTTGGATTACTGAAGCTGCTGGCAAAATTTGTGTTGAGCTCATGAAATTATTTTGGCTGAAAAAGAGCTGATTCCGCTTAAAAATTTTAAAGGTTGTTTTCTAAATAGAATGCTCTTTTATTTCTAAAATGGTATTTTGTTTATAAGGGTACCTTACTCTAAATACAGGAACTAAATGGCACTTTAATAATTATTGACTCAAATTAAAATGATTTTGTTTCTTCTTGTTTGTTTGCCAAGGAACTGAAGAACAGATTGTTTGAACAGATCTAGATACAGTATGAGCTGTGGATCATTTTTAAGTAGCTCTGTTAATTCAGGCATGTTCTAATAAAACCATTGAAAGTTTCCTCCTGAGTCAGAGAGCAGATAAGTAAGGCTGGGCTAACTTCCCTACCTGTTCCTGTTCTCAAAAATCTTACCAATGAAGTCATTCTTTTGACTTGCTATTCTGACTATTTTGATGCTGCCTTCTCAAGCAGACATGTTACCAGTTTTACTTGCTCTGTGAAAGCGGTTCCCTGTATGATGTGGGGACTGAGGGTGAGATGATCGCAGTAGTCAAAAGAAATGTCCCTCGTGCTGCATGATGTGCAATAGGGTGCACTGCATCCTGTCGGATCCGTCAGAACTGCTGAAATGTGTGTGTGGGTGTTTAGTTTGGTGAAGACTGGGCAGTGTCACCCATTGGTAGGTTAAATAGCGTGACACAGTGGATAGCAGCCTCTGAGAAGGACACTGCGAAGACATTTAGGGCAGGCGTTTGTGCTTCTGCTCTGTTACATACAGTTTGAGGCAGTGAGGAAGGAGGAGGATGAAGAGAAATATATCCCTGGAGTAATTTCCTAGTGTTTCTCTGGCTAATCTCAGCCAGTCAGCATGGGGAAAGCCTTCCGATGAATGCCTTGGGAGAAAGCATAGTGTAAGGTTCTCCTGCCAGTTACCCTAGCTCTGCGTATTTAAGGTGGCCAAAGTCTAGATTAGATCCTTTACAGTGTGTGAGCCCCGCTGGTAGCAGGAAATCCCCAGTTCTCCCTGGTAGCATAAAAATGAAATTAATGGGCAGCCCTTGCGCAGCTCTGCAAGGGGTTGAAGACCTCTTACTTTTCATTCAGTTATCCATACATGGGCAGCCCAAAACTAGCTGGTGGGTTTTACAATACCTAATATGAATGGAATTATTTTCATGTATTGCTTTAATTTTTTTTAAAACTTCCTTTTTATTACATGCTGACAGAAAAATCCAATATATAATCCACTGACAGCTAGCGAGCGCCAGAGCCCGAGAAGTCATCTTACAAAGAAGGATATGCAATTTTGTATTTCCATCAAGCGTGTTAGAATAATAAGTCAGCTGCCACAAGCCTTGGAGAACTGGCTGGAATTGGACCTCCTACAGCAAATTGTAATTAAGACTGAAGAAATTTCCCTTTTCAGGAATTGGTTTGCAGAATATAAGTTCTTGATATTTTTTGTAAGCTTCCAATATAGGCCGCTACGTAATGCACACTAGGATAATGCGAGAGGTAGAATTACCTCCTCTCTTCCCTTCAGCCAAGGAGGTAGATGGTCCCAGTAGAGTTTTCTGTTAGAAGGAAAAGTTCAGTGTCTCCTGAGGAAGTGGGCACCACAACCCATGTCCAAGCCTGTGAGAGCAAAGTATGTACTGGCTTCTTTCCCAAGGCATGAAATGCTGGTTACCACAAGCAAACTTTAGGTGGTTACCGGCACCATCTCCATCAGGTGCTTAGTCCCTCCAGGTCCCTCTGCAGTCAGTGGAAGGAAATAGACATCTTCAGAGGCTGAGGCAGCCCTCTGGTGTGCTGGTGTGAGGAGCTCCTTCACCTTTACTAGCTGTAAATAGAGTTCAAGTCACTGCACTTCTGTCCAAATATGGCACTGCAAAATTCAGAGGCTTTTTTTTTTTTTTCATTTAACTGTATAACACTTGATTAGGACCCTAAGTAGAGATTTGTAGATGAAGTATCGAACTGTAGTAGCTCAGTAAGCCCTACAGGAGCTCTGCTCATTGTAAAGGGAGTCAGAATGGGTTTGGGATGAAGGCATGGTAATTCCTACTCCTTGGAAACCACAGTAATTCTCTTAGCTGTGCCCTGATCTATTGTTTTATTGCACCCATGTTATGCAGCTCAAAAGCTGTCTCTTACCTGGATGTTTCAGAAGACATTGAACATTCTGTGTACCCTTCACTGCCATCAGGAACAACGGATTTTTTGCCTGAGTAAGAAGCCAGACCATGAGGCCTTAAGAGAAACTTCAAACACTGAGATACACCTCAATCTGTGAATTCTTAATTTCTTCAAAACATGCATGAGTTAGCTGCGTGGAAGACGTCTTCTAATCCAGCACACATGACTGTGGCCAGTCCATACTTAGTCAACCTATTTTCAGGGTGGAGAGATTGTTTTGAAACTGATCTGCCTAGATGGAGAGTGAAGTGGAAGAGGAAGAGAGCTGCCTGCAATACACTACTGGACCATTCAATATTTCTCTGTGAGTCCTGTGAAACAAGGACAACCTGGCCCTAAAATTCTGTAGAGCCCCTTTTTCAGCAGCTGTATTTTTTTCCTTCAACAAATACTTCCTGCTTAGGAGAACACGTTGTTAAACATGAGGCCATTTGAAACCAAAATAGATTTTTCAAGTGCAGATGATTTCATTTTGGTGGCCAAAAGGGCTGCAAATTATCTCTGGGATCCCCTTCTCCTTGTGACATGGGGAGCTGCAGTGACATGGCCAAAGGGACTGGCAGGCTGGGCTTCTCTACCTGTCTGTCAAGAGCAGGCAGCAGTCCCACATATCTGTGGCAATGGCAGATCTGAGAGCTGGGCAGGCACAGGGGGCATTTGCCTCTGCCTGTTGCCCAAATAGCCATCCTTTAACTCCTTTGTAGAAAAGATGATGGGTTGATTTACTTAGGAGCACATGGCCTATAGGCTACCAGTTGAACCATGTTGGAAGGATCGTAACTTAAGGCTTTTGTGATTGATATGTCCTGTTGGCTGGACTTGCACATCTTCATTATAATTCAGCCGGCATGTATTGCTAGAGGCGCTTTCAACATTTAACCTTTGGCATTTCAGCCCCAAACATGAACTTGTTTTGTGAGAGCATGCAAGATGACTGCCCTTCCTTTACTCTTTCAAGCTTTACAAAGTAAATGAGTTGTAAGAGTGCTGCAAAGTAAGGGCGGGTTTGAAAAAAATACTTGGCCTTAAAGCATGAAAAACATTTAAGACAGACAGGGCCAGCAGAGCAGAGTTGGCTTTGTTAGAGCTGGAGCCCACCTGAGCTTGGCAGCTGTGTGTGAAGCTGGAGCATGCTAATGTGGGGCTTGGGGGCTCTCTTAAATGCTGTTAATGCCAGAAGAGGTGCCATATTGATCCTGTGCATCAAGAATGTTCACATGAGGAGCAAAAGCAGTGTGTGCTCTCCAGCTCGGCAAAGGTCTCTTGACCACACCAGCAAATCCTTCCTGCGTGCTCTACTTGGGGCGCCAAATCCAACTACAAGGAGCCAGCGAACTTTGTGGCACCCAGGGTTAAGCCCACCTCTTAGTTTTAGTGCCCTTTCAGATGGTTTTTGCCTCCTCTGAGCTCCTCACCATCGCCAGGGAGTGGCACTGCCGGCACCATTTGCTGAATGAGCAGTGAAGCGGGCTTGTCACACCTCGGCATTCACAGTCTGGAAATAGAACAAGCTCACACCACTCCCACACAAGCATGCATTACACAGTCAGACAAAAATATCTGTACTTTCCGCAATGACTCCAATCATTTTTAATGCCACTGACTCTAAATCATGTGCTTTGCTATTACCTCAGGAAGACACCCAACACGTGTTGAGCTGGCACAGCCACCTGGTATGGCCTGGTGTCAGCCACACCACATGCAGCCATGGGCAGTTTAGTTTGCTTATGATGTCTGGGAAAAGCTTGCCGTGGTCACTGCAGGCCACGCCTCTGTTCTACGTCTTTGTCTCTAATGGGTATAAGGCTGAACCTGAGTTCTCTTGCCAAATCTCACTGTATTGGTGACCTGAAATGAGCAGGGACTACTCCCACGAGTTGGTATTGCAGGAACTCGACCATACATCACAAAATTATCCCCGCAGCTTACTGTCAGTTTTCACTGTCTTGAAGTTCACAACTTGAATTCAGATATATGGCTTTAAAATCTCCAGAAAGAGATCACCAACAGTGCTGTAAGGAGGGAGATTTAATTCCCTGTCCCCCTTAGTCAACCATGAGTTTTCCGGTGCTAAAGCCCACTCAGAAAATGCTGCAAACAAAAGAGGTAAATAGTTCTCAGCATTCCTTGTTGCTTGGAAGGAGTTAAGCTCTTCACAGCAGACTGATCGAGTTTTTCTGGCATTATCCCATTAGCTTAAGTCATTGCTAATGACTTCACCCTCCTGGTGACATCAGCCTCTAATCTTGTGGAGGTGAATTCATGTGAGATTGTTTCAAAACAATTACTCCCTGAATTGTAGGCCATTTCAATTGATATATGGATGCAACATTCACTTCTGCAGATTGTAGCTTCTCTTATGCAGTGTGTGTACACATTTTCCATATTGTATTTCAGCATGTGTGTTATGTTACCAACTGGCACTGTCTGAGATCAGCAGGAGAATGGGCTTGTTTTAAATGCAAAAGGAACAAACAAAAACCAACCTACTGATATTACTACTTTTGCATGTCTGATTAAGACTTCTCTTCAAGTTGTATAAGTGGTTTGTTTGATTTCCTCTCGAAGCTGCCTCCCTTGCTGTATCTTCTGGAATATTCTGTGTTGTCTAGGCTGTGTCTTTACATAGAAGTGGTCTGGTCATTTCAGCTTCTCTTGTTTTGCCCCATACATGGGGAAAAATGTAGACAGACAAACACCCAGAATGGTTACTTAATAAATCACAATTTTTAATAACATTAGATATCTTCTTATCACCCCAAATCAGGTTAAATAGAGATGTAAGTGCATGAAGATGATAGACTGGATCTTAAAATAATTTTCTCTTTCCTCTGAAGAAATGACTCAGAGGAACACGTAGACACTGACGACATTTGTAAGAAGTGCTTTTAATAAGAGAAGACAAGTCATCATCCCAGCTGTGCAATCCTTGCTGAAGTCAAAGAGTCTGAAAAGAAAGGCCCCATTTGTCCTGAAGATCAACACACATGTATACTGAAGGAGGATAGCAGTGTATTTAGACTAGAAGTTCCCCAGACCTAGACGAGACATTTGTTTGCTTAACTTCATTGTTCTTCCCTTCTCTCATCACTTGTCCTCAGCTGGCTGCAGCAATCCCCGTGGAGTACTGCAGCAGCATCCACCTTAAAACCAGGAGAAAGAAAGTTCCTACTCCCCCAAACCTCTCATGCTTCCCAACAGCTGGTAGAAAACCTCTCTGGCCTTCCCTGTGTACAAGCCTGGTTGCAGCCAGGGAGGGTGACAGGGCAGCACTGAAGGCAGGAGGATTCAGACACTCTCGTCTCTATCTGCTGTATTGTGAATAGACTTCTTAATGTGACTAATAGCTCTTGGCATTGAACTGTAGCTCCTGAAGTGCAGAGCTGGCATGTCTATGTGCTAATGTTTAAAGTAATGTGTCAGAAAAGTTTTATAGTAGCAGCACAGTATTGTTGGGGGAGAAGAAGCCTGTTTAAATAAAGCCAATAAAATTCTACTATCATCACTTTTCTCCCTTTATTGTTGAGAGGGTGGAAATGACTAAAGTTTTTATTTGGTGTTAGCAGTGTGATGCTACAATTTTTTCCACATTTGGAAGCAGACAAGGTAGTGATAAAAAAATCATTAAAAAGTGAACAAGTTGTCCTCAGCTCCTGGGTGCTCCAGAGGGGCAGAGCCAAAGAGACAGCAAACTTACTGCAGGCAACCAGAAAGGGATTTTTTTCTCCTTACAAAATAAATCCTGTAGTGCTACTCCTTTAGGAAGGAAATTGAGTTTCTGAAGGACTCGCAAATGTTTTGCTCATTGTAGTGGCCTGTATGTTTCCTGAATATCCAGATCTGATTTAGATTAGGGCCTTTTGGGTGGGTGTTTGGGGGGGAAGGATTGGCTAAATAAGGGGAAATTTGTAGTTTTAGTCCAAGGTCCAAGCACTGTTACCAATTACATGTGTACAAGCTCTAAGAGAGGGACTGCATTTGCCTAGCTATAGTCATCCAACGCTTCATCCTTTTCCTCTGCCCTTTCTTCCCCTTTCAGATGGAAGGGAAGCAAGAAAAACAAGCAAAGAAGTGTCTCCCCAAACTGCTCTCTGTGACTGAAACTTTTATCAGGGTTAGGTAAAGTCTCTAGAGTTTAACTCAAGTTAAAGAATAGGCAGGAAAAATTGGATCAGCATTCTGTTCCTTAAAGTGCAGATTTTGTGGCCTTTGTGTGGGTATGCAGTGAAGGAAAAAAGAAAAAGAAAAAAAAAAAAGGCAGACAAGCTAAAGGTGAAAGCATTAAAAAACCCTTTCTTGTGTTAAACAACCAGGGGAAATGGCAGCTTTCCCACTCTGCCAGCCTCTTGGTAACTGCTCCCAGGCTGTCTGATATCCGTAAAACCAATACAATAATACATCCCTCAGTATTAGGCCAAAATACTGAAGGTGTGGTTTGCACCAAACTGTGATGACGCAATTTTTTGGTGCTGGGAGCTGAAGGGAAGTCTGAGAATGGGATTGGAATAGCTCAGGAAGGGTGATGCAGGGCTCTATGCCAGGCATTTCTGGGCCACAGTGTCCTCCCACCTGTATGCAGTGCCTGCTTCGCCACAAAGAAGGCAGTGGGCTGTTGGAGCTGCTGGAGTGCCACCCACTTGCAACCTCCATATCCTGGTAATCCTTCTCTTCTCCTGACTGGAAGAGCATATCACACCCTGTTTACCTTCTCTCCCTGCTGCTTCAGAGGTTAATGAAATGCAAGGAAGCAAAGGACACAGCCTTTGTAGTATGCCCACCAATACTGAAGAGAGTACCATCTGTGACTTCATTTTGTGTTCACCATGAGGCTACCAGATCACATTCCCTGTTTTTGTCTTATAGGAAGAAATTCCACTGTATTCACTAAAAAACCCAAAGCTGGCATGCAAAAGACCAGCTCCATACAGCAGGCTGTGGTTTGTTCTTACTGCCTGTGCTAGCAGGGCGAAAACCCCTTGCCTTTCAAGCTCCATCTTCTTTTCCCACTGTGTACCAGGACTATGTGAACCTTTTGCTACTGGACATGCTGAGGTTTTGCCTAGACATGGGAAACTCACAGATTCAAAGATTCAAAGGTACATTCAAAAGAACCAGAAACACTCTTCGAAAGAACAGAGGTAATTCTTCCTTATGTATCTCTGCAGTAGCCATAGCTGTTTCATCAGAACATCTTCATTAAATAAAGAATCAAATCTATCCTCAGAAAACACTGCTTGGACCTGGAGCCTCCGTAGAACAAAAGTAGTCTAGAAACTGTAGCACCATACTTATTGGAGGTTTGAAGACAAATTTCAATGTCTGAGTCTGCTTCTGTCACAAAAGGATGTAATTAGAACCTTAGATTTTAAATTAGTGCCCTCTTCTTGGACTGCATTTTCATTTTTCTGTGAAAACTTTCTACCCATCCCACTAGCACCAAGAGGAGCCTACTTCTCAAGTTGGAGCCCTTGAAAAGTGTCAGGTATTCAAGATAAATTTGGAATTCAAGAAAAATTTGTAGCTTTCATCATGTGTTGATGGGACTGAAGGCTTGGGACAATTCAGTGCTGTTCACATTGTGATATAGAAGAATGTTGTGCTGTATCAAGATCATGATATCCAGAGCACATTACAAGACCAGGGGATGGGTTTGTAGCCCCTGTTCCATTCTGTTTTCTGCATTTCCCTTCTTGAGATACTTCTATGACATCTCATCACTGCCCACCATTTTTCATAGCTGCTGGATGTAGACCTGATTTGTCACATAGAGAGATGCAGGTGTTCAAGAAGAAGTAGGATGGTCTCTGGATTTTCTAAGACCACTTGCAGAGAGCTCTTCTTGTTGACTTTTTATATCAGCTCTTAACTTCGCTCAAGGTTTAAAATCTCTGGTGGGCACTGTATACTTGGGGTGAGATGTATGAGCTGCTGTTTGTGGGCAGACATGCATGGGTTTGTAGAACAGAGCTAGACAATAAGGCATGATTTTTTTCCATTTCTAAGTGAGGCTCTAGTTTTCAGATAACAATGGAAATTCATGCAATTGAGTAGCTAAATGCTAGCTAAGATATCTACGGTCTAAGGCAAAGCAAGTCAAAATCTATGATGCTTGAAGCATTTTAGACTGGGCTTCTGAAATACAGAATACATAAAATATAGATAAAATATGATATATGTATATTATTGAAGAGGTGTGGTTTCAATGCTGTGCATGAGCTCACTGTTTACTAAGGGATTGTATGGAAAAACAATCAATTTCCCTCACTTGTCCAAGACAAAAATACTTTGCAAACAATGTCTTCGGCTTGTCTGGTATAATGTTCAGTGGAACTGGGGATTGTATTCGTGTATTAGAGGAACACAGCCAAGAAAATATATTATCTTATTTTGTAGAGCACACTTTCTTCATGAAGAAATAAATTGAGCAGGACAGCTGCACGGGTAAAAATGAGACATACAGCTAAGTACTTTTCATATTAGGTTTTGAAAATGGTTTCTCAAGGACAGCACCTCCTATCTCCATTTTATAAACAGTATCTTAGATACAGAGGATTTAACAAATGGCACAAATTAATGGAGTGAATCTGCAAATGCAGAAACAGGATCCTCAGATGTATTTTTTTGGCTTTGTTCATTTGGGTAGACAACTGAGCCAAAAGGTAATGATAATGAAGAGGTCTCAACAGACTCAATTGTTTTCCCTTTTCCTTTCTCCCCACTTTTGGACAAGGTACCCCTTCTTCCCACCCACACCCGTTCCCTGGCTGAGATAGAGCAGCAAGAAGAGCAACAGCAAAAAAAAAGGCCCCAGCAGAAGGGATGAATAAATGGCCCCATACAGCAGATGACACTTCCCTACCCAAGCTACCTCTGTTCCAGGATATTCATTTATTGCAAGATATGCATAGCCACAGTGAAACATTTTTGATTTCTGTGCAAGATGCCACTCAGACATCTACTCTGTTTTGTGAGGACCAGATGCTGTTCCCTCCCACCTGCGCATCAGGGCTGGATAAAGACATTCCTGTGATTAGGCAATAGTTTCTCTCTAGTTGAAGATACTCCTGCTGTTGCTTTCCTAGCAACTGCATCTTGTACCCCTCACTAGTTGTTCTAGCAATAGTCCTGGAAATTAAAATCCTTCATGTTTTCCCCCTAGTAGACATATCACTGGCTAGCAGGAACTGTCTTTATTTCTGCATTAAATCAGCTTGAGCTTTGTTAGGGCAAGAACTGAAGAAATATTGAGGGGAGATCATCTTAGAGATTATATGGATGACACAATGACTTAAAAAAAAAAGATGCTAGTGATGGAAAAGGATTTACTATGTAGATTTCTTTCTTCTGTTGGGAATGACACTAGGAACTCCTAATCTACTTCTTATAAAGACTACAGATAAGATATTAAATGTCATTTTTCTGTCATTTATGAGCCATACGTGTAGGAGGGAAGGGAATGAAGGTGATTAACTAAAGCCCTGAAAGTGCAAGTCTGACTGAGAGCCCCAGCTGTGTCCTGTACCCACTTCAACTCAATGCAAGAGAAATGTGGAGAGGGCTGTCAAGCTGTTAAGAAACAGCCTTCCCACAGAGTGGAAGAGACAGAGAAGGAGCAGAGGCTGAAAATCTTACCAAATATGTCCAGACATTTGAAATAAACTCAAACATTCAGTGGCTGCTTAACCGTACCTTTTACATTCAACCCACAACAATTAGTGTAAACTGAACTCTGATTTATATAGAGGAAGAAAATAAATTTGGAGAAGTCAAGCCTGACATTTTTTAGAGCTGCTACAGTTTCCTTATTCCTTTATAAGGTTTGATTAATAGTTTTTCATTGTCTAATGTCAATGAACATTGAACTTGTGCTCAACACATCACCATGGATAGCAGTGAAATGACAAAGAACAGAATACATGTACATGTATTTCAGACGGATGTCTTCTCCAAAATTTTACTGGACTTTTTAAGATCTTTTCCCTACTTGGGCTTTATACATTATTTCTGTAAAATAACTGTAGGGATGGAAAGAGCACTACGACAGCCTCTTATGAACCTGATCTTGTATCTCACTGAATAACTGCCCTGTGTACTAATACGTGTGAGTGACTAGGGTACTGATTGTTCCCCTCGACACAGCACTGGTGAGGCCACACCTCAAGTACTGTGCTCAGTTTTGGGCCCCTCACTATAAGAAGAATACTGAGGCTCTGGAGCATGTCCATAGAAGGGCAATAGGAGGGTCTGGAGCACAAGCCCTGTGAGAAGCTGCTGAGAGAGCTGAGGGTGTTTAGAATGAAGAAAAGGAGGCTCAGGTGAGACCTTATTGCTCTCTACAACTACCTGAAAGGAGGTTGTAGTGAGGTAGAAGTTCATCTCTTCTGTGTAACAAGTTGAGAGGAAATGGTCTCAAGCTGAACCACAGGAGGTTTAGCTTGGATATTTGGAAAAATTTCTTCACCAAAAGGGTTGTCAAGCATTGGAACAGGCTGCTTAGGGAAATGGTGGAGTCCCAAACTCTGGAGGTATTCAGAAGACATGTAGATGTGGTTCTTAGGTACGTGGTTTAGTGGTTGATTTGGCAGTGCTCAATCAACTCAATGATTTTAAATGTATTTTCCAAGTTAAGCAGGGCTATGATTCAATGTGAAAAAGTTTGCTAAAATACTGGTCCATAGTGCCTCAAGTCATACATCAAAGTCTTTCTAGAGGTGTGAAATACCTGCAGAGCTGACTGACCCCTCTGGAGAATATGAATCCTCAAACTGTTAAAATCATGCCATACCTATTTGAGGAAGAATTGGGTCAGTCATATTCGTCTATCAGAACCTAGGAAAACTGACATGTCACCAGTAAACCAGAAAGTTCAGCTTTATTAATCCAGGGTGAGAACTAGAACTACAAGTAATTATGAAACTGAATTAGGACACAATGAAAAAAGAGAAAAGAGACAGTCGAGTAGAACCTAAAGTATGGCTACAAAATCCAGCAACTCAAGTGCTTCTTTGCAGAGATGCCATTGCCACTGTACCATTCTGTCTTTGGGGATGTTACATCCTGTTATCAGCTACAAACAAGATATGGTATGAAGCAGCATTTACCATTTACTTATTTTCTGTGACAAATGGTGCAGTGGCATGAGGCTGGAGAAACATGGCAAAAAATAACTCAACTTCTAGTTTAAACCAGGAAAGACAAATAACAACTTATAACTTCCTCCACCTACAGTCTTATACCTTTCACAAAGCAAACCAAATTTCCTGATGCCATAGGTTGACCTTGGCTGGACCCCAGGTGCCCACCAAGGTGCCCTATCATTCTCCCCCTCCTCAGCAGCATAGAGGGGAAAGAAAGTGAGATGGGAAAAAACTCATGTGTCAAGATAAAGGCAGTTTAATAAAAGCAAAAGCAAAGTTTGCATGCAGAAGCAAAGGAAAACAGAAGATTTATTCTCTAATTCCCAACAGCAGGTGATGACCAGCCACTTCCTGGGAAGCAGGGCTTCAGTACATGCACTGGTTGCCCTGGAAGACAAGTATTGTAATAATGAATACCCTCCCTTCTCCTTCTCCTCTCTCTTAGCTTTTATTGCTGAGCTGATGTCTTATGGTATGGAATATCTCTTTGGTCAGTTTGGGACAGCTGTCCTGGCTGTGTCTCCTCCCAGGATCTTGTCCACCCCCAGCCTACTGATGGGGAACAGGATGTTGGTGAGACAGGGCTGATACCGTGCGAGCACTGCTCAGCAATAGCCAAAACACTGGTGTGTCATCAACACCTTTTTAACTACAAATACGAAGCATGGCACTATGAGGGCTACTATGGGAAAAATTCACTCCATCTCAGCCAGACCCAATACACCTGATCCAACTGTCCCTTGGTAATTAACTTAATTGAGCCTTTTTAAGCGGTATCATCTACAAGCAAGTGCGGGAGGAGCCAGTTGTCACATTCATTTACCCTGTTAATTATATTAGTGATCAGTGACTGAAAAGGCAGTAACCAAACTCTCCAAAGAGCAAGTAAATGCACTTGGATTCTGGAGCCAAGTCACATTTCATAGATTTCACAGAGATTATGTCTGATCTTCTGTTCATCACTGCCACATTTTACTCACTTCCCAGGATGGGAAGGAACATTCTTCTTGTCAAAACTCAAGTGCTGCTGGCAGAAAATAGGAAGCCTCTTGTGCCACTGTGATTGTACGGCTCAAGGTGATAGGTGTTGGTGCATTGCCCTGGGAGAAGCAGAGACAGCAAACTTCTCTTAGCCTGCCCAGGGGGAATCCTTTTCAGACCTCAAAGCTGTTGATCCCAAGCATACAAAAGCACTTGAAAAACACAGGTGAAGCTTGAAGCATGGGTCTTAACTGTAGCTGTTATCCTAATGTGAAGCTGATATTTGTTATCCTTATGGGTATCATGAGGATACTCAGGCTCCAGAATGGATGGGTGAGAGAGAAAAGCTCGATCCGTGGGTCCGAAACAGACTCTTACAGCCATTGCAGTTTGGAGAGTTTTCCCATAAAACTGAAACAAAGCACATCTGAATGTTTCCTAAAACGTTTTCACTTAAAGGACTGAACTCACAGTGGGGTCACAACCTTTGAGAAGTATGTGACAGTGTTTATTACATCACAACACTTAACATTGAATTATGAACCTAAAACATGATTCTGAGATGCCTGTCAAAAATATTTCTCCATTTCTTTAACAGATATAGGTATATTTGGAGTGAACATCTCATCCCAGAGGCAGAGGTTTATTGATAAATTTTGAGAGGTCCATGATTCCTTGTAAAGGAATAGTTAAGTTCATTTAGTAGACAAACTTATTATATTGTACACCTGTAAAGTGGATTAGGTGTTTGAGTTGCAAGTCTCCCGGTTAGTCCATTTGTTATGAGATCCTTAAAAAAGGAAGGTTTGGCAGCTCTGGGGCTAAGATGATGTTGTGATGCAGAAATGAAGCAAATGTGGCATCACTCATCAGAAAAAGGAATGTCAAGGTTTTGACAATGAATACGTGGATGAGAAGGTTTTTAAAACTAAAAAGAACAGAAATAGCTACAGAAGGAGTTGTTTATGCAAGGGTTGAGTTTTTAATATGTAATTTGATTCTTGCAAAGTCGCTGAGTTTGTGACTATGCTAACATGTTGGAATTTCAATACTTTTTTATTTTACTAATAAAGTGTGTTAAATGTATATCCTGTTGATTCTTCTGTGTAAGCATATGCCACTTTCTATGGTGACTGTTAACTTTCATGTGACTGTTTTGAAGTATTCATTACATTGAAGACCAAAATATTTAATGGATCTCTTGTTATCTAACACTCATCACTTTCTCTAATAAACTGATGTGATAGTCTGCCTTGATTGCTGCAAGCTGTTTGCATTTGGGTATATTTGGGCAAATTTAAGACTGGAAAACTATGTAAAAATAAAGATCTGTTCTCAAGGAAGGCTGTTCAGAAAGCGATATTTTCTGATGGCTCCTACAAGAATATCAGGGGTGCTGATTACAGCAAGAAATAAGTGTATTTCACACTCTGTTTCCTGGACTCTTTGGGCTGTGCCCAGCAGCTCTTCAAGAGGAATCTCTTTGCAGTGCAGAGTGTTTCTGAGTCTGTTAAGAGTGGAATGTAGGAGTTTTCAAGTGTGGCTAGTGGATGCTGTGGTTGTACCCAAAGTAATACAGGGGCTAGGCGAAGAGAGGAGGTAAATATGGCTTCATGCCACCCATTGCTTCTCCTATATTCTGTAATTTCCTAAAGACAGACTAGCTTGTTGGAAACTGTACTTAGCTGTTGTGACATATCCCACCTGCCTCCTGCATCCTACAGATATTTCTAATGTGGCACAGAAGATGCATGGCTTGTAGTGCCTCTTGCATTAGATTTATAAGGATTTTTTATGCCACCAATATGGTGAAAGGGCCAAGGAGAGACTGAGAATCTGGAAAATGGGAATATTTTTTTAAACTATGACCATTGTGAGTGCTGAGCAACTTTACTACTGCAGTAATTATAAAAATTAATTAAAATGAGCCATAACAAAGTTAAAAGAAAATTGAATTGCACTCACTTCTTATATTGTAACAACTAAATTTCCCATTAGTATAATAACTCATACAAAATGTTTTTTCAGACAGCTCAAGTTGTTTGTTAGAGTGTTGGGCTGCATTTCTCTCACATATCTTCAGCTGCTAGTAATGCTAAAATCAAATTCTTACCAGCGCTGGTTGGCATTTCACAATGACAATCACTGTCAGAATGTCAGTTTTTCAGTGAAACCATTCCTTTGAAAACACTCGTCTTCTATGTGTCCTTCCTATTTATTACTTCATTTGAAGGCCAAAGTGCATTGACCAGGACTGAAAAAATTTCAGTTAAAAATAGTACTGATAAAATTTAGGTTAGCTGAACTCAAGTTTTTTTAAATAATTTTTCATTGTATTCTGAATTAGTTCTATTAAAGTTTGGAAGAACTAACTCCTATATGATGAAGGGGATTTCCTTTTCCTATCCACAAGAGCAAAGTCTGAGGTGCATGGGAAATGCAGCATAATAAAGGAATTCAGAATGCAAAAGAGGAAAGAGTCACAGGAGACATGCATTATGGCTTCCACAAAATACTGCCATGGAGTATTTTTTTCCAGATTTTAGTTAACAATTATTTTTCCCTCTGGCATTTGCTTTTTCACAAAGGGAAAAATGAATCTGCCTTATACTGTTATTGCTATCAATGTTGACTGTTTGACCAGGAGGCTGGATTCCTACTGGTTTCAAAGCCAAAAAATATATGATCTATATGCATTTTACTCTGGAGTAAAAAATTTGTCTGTGCTATTACACATTTTACAAAGGTGTGTCACAAAGACAGGATGAAAGCACATCTCTGTGGTCCTCAGTGGAGCTGGAATATCACAAAGGAATTTTCCCCTATAATTGTAGAAAGCTAAGGCAGAGACAGTGAAGAAACACGTCTTCATAATTTGTCTCACTTCCCCAAGCTGACACCCTCCCTCCTTTATGGCCAAGTTTTCCCACTTAGAAGGAGGTTAAGGTTTGTGATGCCACTCTACTTCTGTTTTCTTTATCCCTGAGTCCCTTCATATGTTTTTATGTAATTGCATAGTACCTATCCTGTGCCTATGGCTCTGACTGCTAAATTGTCAGTTTTATTCTGAGGCTATGCTTCCTTTAAATACTGGCCGTAAAGCCCTTCTCCATGTATCCCCTCTAACTTTTCAGTTCTGCTGCTGGTGCCAATCTTGATCGTCTCTTCATTACTTGCTTTGCGGTCTGTCTCTTTCTAGGTTAGGAATGGTCCCTTAGGAATGAAGTCATTTCCAACACTATCTCCTTTTTTTTTTTCTCTTTTCCCCCAAGAAGACTATGTCTTATTTAACTGCACGCAAAAATGCCGGGGCTGCCAGTCACACAGAGTGCTCAAAAACAGAGATGGTAGCTTGCCCCGTTTTGTGTCTGTTCTGCAGGGAAGGAAGATGGAAAGAGAGGGTTTTGCTTTAGTCTGGGCTTTGGCACGGCAGCAGGCATGCCGTCAAAGCTGACAAATAGCAGACAGGGAAGGGTATTAAGATGGTATCCAGCTCAATCCTGGGCTCAGTTTTCCGGACAACAGGTATGAAATTTTCCTTCCTCACTAAGGTGTTGTGAGAGCAAAACCAAGTTAATAATTGTGGCATCTGTGGGGTGACCGGAAGACAGTGGCTTTCCAGCTCTATGCTTAAAACTGCAACAGAATGAATCTGGGTTCTGAGTTTGGGTTCTGTCCGATGAGAAGTGGATGGGGAAAGCAGCTCACTGTCACAATGGGAACTTGTGTGAAGACATTCAGGCACCTCCATGGTGCAAGAATGTGTGAAGGACAGAAACATGGTCATTGAGCTTAGCTCTCCCCTTGTTAGTCCACTTCTGAACTGGAACATCTGCAAGAATTTGCAACAACAAGCTAGATGCAAAACTGAAGAACATTTTTGGGTTTCTGTGTTACAAGATACAGATTCTTGTTGGAAACTCAAAGAAAGACCTAATTAATTTTTGTCAGGACGAAAAAGTCCTCTTATTAAATTCTAATTGCAATGTTTAAAATTTTTCTTCCTTTTATAAAGCAGTAGGGCAACTCCCCCCACCCCCCACAATAAATAGCAACAGATGTAGCTCTGTAGACTTCGGGCCATTCCAAAGACTTTGACAGGACAAACAACACTAACATACTTTCCAGTCTCAACCATCAAATAAAATGTTTACAAAGTAGGACATAATGGCCATTGCTTTTCTTCTTTATAATAAAACTGAAAAAGATGGACTTCAAATTTTCAAATCTGTTATTGAACCTTAATTAGCTCTGGCTCTTTGGCATTCTGAAATCTACATGTATAAAAATAATATTTATGGGTTTATTGTGTATGCAACAAATTGTTGTTTACAAAATGCAATGTAGTATGAAATCCTCTATTCTCTCAGGATGCAGACCACATAGTGACCAGGGTTTCAGTCTCAGTTGGTGATTTCAGTTGAATAACTGGAACAGAACACTGGTAATCATCATGTAGGCACAACCAGCCACAAATGGCAAAATGCTTAACAATGTCTCAGATTTGCACTGTCTCCAGGGCTTTTTTCAGGCCTATGGCTCTTAGTGCCACTGTGTAAGAGTTTGCACAGCAATGCTGCTGTGCTAGATACAGCGATGGACTTGCAAATTAGAAATGGGATAAATGGACTCTATTTTAGTCTCTACCAGGCACTGGGAAGCTTTACAGTTACCTTTACGTTAAAAAATTTTTTTTTTTCTTCAGTGTGGATTAGCCTTGATTTTGTCAGATTAGTGCAATACCAAATGAAATGAGTACATGATCAAGATAAATGTGAGCTACAGTTCTCCCAGGCAGTCAGCAACAGGACAAGGGGGCATGGGCTTAAGCTCTGCCAGGGGAAATTTAACTTGGATATTAGGAAAAAATTCTTTACAGAGAGAGTGATCAGGCATTGGAATGGCCTGCCCAGAGAGGTGGTAGATTCACCGTCCCTGGAGGTTTTTAAACTGAGATTGGACGTGGCACTGAGTGCCATGACCTAGTAAACTGACTAGAGTTGGACCAAGGGTTGGACTTGATGATCTCTGTGGTCTTTTCCAATCCAATCAATTCTATGATTCTATGATTCTATGATTCTATCAGCGGACCAAATTCTGGCTCTAACATATTACATTGCATTTTCTGACATATGAAATGCAAAAAGACAGGATCTGGCCCAAGATTGTGTTTAGTATTTATGATTTCTCCAGAAAAGTGTCTGTATATAAACTGAATCACTCTTGATTGTGCCAGGATTTAGTCAGCAAATGAAGCAAATCTCAAACATTTGACTCTGCTGATTCAATGGGTCTTAATTAATTAGATTAATGTGAATCACTGGTGTCCATTCCTTTTAAGTTTTCTGGATTAAATTTTTTCAGTTTTACTGACCAATATCACACTATTTCCCCTTTGTTTATCTTATACAAGTCATGTCCCTTTTACCCAAGTATGAAATTAAAAAATATCCTTGTCATAGAAAGAAGGCTCTGTCTCTGTCCGTTCCATTTAAGGGTGCCATATGCCCAATTAAATCCTTCTTTTCACCTTGATGATTACTTTTTGTTAAAGATGCAGACATCCAGAGTGTGTAGACTGAGCTAAAGAATTGAGGTTGGACTTGGACCAGCAGAAGACATTGTTCAAGTCGTGTTGGTACAGCTTAAGCGAACACTCAAAGCAGCTGGTCAGCTCCAGATGGATTTCATCTCAAGTCAACCGTGATGTGCAACCTTGATTCCAAACCCTTACCTCTCTCTGCAAAGGCCCTATGTCTATTACAATTTTTTTCCAGCAATTCTCATTTTCATTTCCCATCTTGTTTTGAACCGCTAGATTTTGTGGCTGTTTCTTCTTTGGCAGTAGAAAAGCCTTATTCTTCCTTACCATCTTCTGAAATGAAGAGAAAAAAATGAGAGCAGAGCCCAAGAGAGCTCCCCTTCTCTTCATTCTAGTTCCCTGCTTTTTATTTCCGGTGGAGAAAGGCAGATAAGGAGAAAGTGAAAGCAAAATCACACCTCAATATGAAAAAAAAAAAAAAAAGAAAAAAAGAGAGAATATAATTCCCTTTGAAATCAAAATAAAAACCATTTTACATCTTTCTGTATTAAATTCATTCAGTAGCATTTCAATGGAGAGACTTTTCTGTCCTCAGTGAAGTCTTTTTTCTTTGCTTTGGAAAACGTTTGGTTAAACCATTTCTTTTTAATCATCAAGTACTAAGCATATCTGCTCTTTTTTATATCTTCTGACAGCTTTAAGCCAGATTTTTCTTCTGGGAGTTGAAGCTGTGTCTGTGTTAGCACACGAAACATGCTTGGGTCTGACCCCCATGAGGCCAAGCAGACAGTGCCTGGGCAGGCAGAGGACCTCGGTGCTTGGAGTGGGGTGGCTGCCTGTAGACTCCTGGACACTCTCTGGCTTCAAAACTGTGCCTGGATACTGTGGGGGGACACTAGCTGGCACAGGCCCAAACTGTGCTGTAATCAGGCTGCTCCAACAGCTTAACAGTAGGAGTGATCCCTATTTCCAGGATGCAGGACTTTTTCCAGGCACTGGTTAACTTGGTAGTACAGAAACAAACAGACAGGATTGGAGCTTTTTTGTAGGCCCACTACCCTGTCTGGTCGTAGAAGTGGACTTTAACTGCTGAAATTATTAAAAGTAACTTTTTAGCTAGTTTTCAGAAGCAAAGGATCCTCTTTTCTGTCAGAGGTTGGGAGAACATCAGCTGAGACTTGAAATAGTGAGACATATGGGTCATAAACCCTGTGTGATGAACACACAACTGTGTCAGCTCACCCAGCAAGTACCCTGCGGGTGGGTCTTGGCACTTCAGAAGAATAGTCAAAGGTGTAATGTTACTGAGAAGTCCAGGCTTCTCCGTGGGCTTGGGCTGAGGGTGTATCTTCCAAATCATATACCTGTGAGGCACCACGCCAGTTAATGAGAAAAGCTCCAACTGCGAAAACAGACATCTTACCTGACCACCCTCTCCTGCAGAGCTCCGGACAGACTGGTTTGCTCTTCCTTCGAGTCAATCCTCTGTTTATGTAACTGATGTTTAGATATCAACCAGAAGAATTCCATGATGGATGTACACCACGCGGATGCACTGGCAGGAATAAGTAGTCATTAAAATCCCCAGTCTCTAACATGGGCCAGAGCCAGATGTGAGCATATTCTTCTCAAGTTACAAGCTGGTTACAGCCAGAGGTTTAATAATATGGTTTCACTAGGTAATTGTGCTATCCAAGTTAACTATTAATTAACCTCCCATCAGATGATGTCAAGCCTTGCTGGGCAACACACAATTTCCATAATTGTAACAGTTTTTATTTCCTAGTTGGTTTTATTGATTATGCAGTAAAAAGGTAAGCAGGAAAGGATTAGAGTGCCTTTACTGTCCATTGAGTAAATAATTCTTTTTTTCTGTTTTCATTCAGATCTTTAAGAATTCCTACATCTCTGTGAAGGTATTTTATTTTATTTTCAGAAGAAATGGTGATATCCCATCCTGCTGTGACAAGGCCCACATACTACTCAAACAAGTAATCTCTATTCCTTTTCCCTTCCCTACATATTCAGTTGATAACATTTTGTTAAACAAGTTTTAAGATGAGATTTTACCTCCTTCCGGGAAGGACAACCTTCTTATTTGTTCCATGAAGTGGTAGGCAAACTTTTTCAGAGATATAAACAGCTCATTCAAAATATTCCCGTTTCTTATATAAAGCACTACTGGAAGGGAATAGTTTGCAAAGTTCCTGCTTCTACAACCAAACTCTTCAAAAATATTGGATTGACAGTTATCGGCTGTTTCCTTCCATTGCTGGGACTATTTGCGACTCAGCTGTGTAAAATAAGAACTTTCTCTCTTCCTGTGTCTGCACCAGTGGCCTTTGAGGTGACCTTTTTGAAATTACAAGGCAGGGTGGTCTGAATGCCACCATTAATTCAGGTTAGCCAAGAAACTGCAATATATATCCCTTCATATGTCCAGCATGACCACAAAAAGCTTGGACTGCTGAAGCACTGGAATCCCAGGGCTTGTGCAGACAAGTAGGGACCAATTTTAGCGATGCTCCCACCATCCGTCTTAGCAGGTTGTTTACCAAGTTATTTTGAGAAACTCATGGGAAGTCAAGGAGCAGAGAAGGATATTCAAACTAGATGTCTGTCACGTAGCATTTGTAGAATTTATTGTGTGCCAGTTACCAGGGCAGTTCTGTGAGCCAGGCTGGTAGTAACAGATTTACTGACAGAGATAATAAGTACTCATTTTGTAATTAGTGGGAGTGTTACTTTGTTTTCACTGCAGTAATGCACAGAGGTTCCAACAGAGGTTGAGGGCCTCTCTGTGATAAGCATTAGATTTATGTACAATAATAATTAAAGTTCTTGCCTCATACTCCTATGAAGGTCATCTGAAGGATGCTGAGAGATTTCAAAACAAATAAAGTGATTATGAAATGGATCCACCTTGAGCTGTTCAGCTCCCAAAGTTGCAAGATCAAGTCAAGACCACACACAGTGCTCCCCCTCTCAGTGTTGTTTAGGAATGGTTTACAAGGGCCTCTTCCCAGGGGGTCACTACCACAGGCACTCCAATATTATACCCACTTCTAAAACAGCCTCCACAGAATCGTTATTATGAACATTTTTTCAGATGTTATAAAATAACGGCTTCACAGTGAGTTAACTACTCTCTAGCTTAGTCGGATTGGGAGCAATATAGTTTATGTGCTCTGAGCTTTCTCATGGATTAAATTTATCACTTGGTCAGTGGTAGTGCCCCTGTTTGACAGATGTAGGCCATTATTGAACAATTTGGCCTTCAAAACAGTGACTGTATTAGGAAAAGTACTTTTGGCATAGCTAACCTCAATTTTAGCAATCCATAATAAAACTTAATGCCTTGGGAGACCTTCCTTATGTTGTCAAAGGCATGGAATAGGCTACTTCTGAAAATATTTTAATAAATGAGATGGTGAGGACCATGTCAGTAGAAAAAAGATGCCAGGTTTGACTCTTCACCACTATTCTCGCAGTAAGGTGATGGCTTATGTCAGCACCTCCTGAAGATAATTTCATTTACCTGTGTAAAATCTTAAAAATAATGAGTCCTGCTGCAATAGAGTCGAGAGGTGAGAGTGCGACAGTGGAGGAGAGGAGTGCTCAGGTGGGACCTCCAAGCAAAGGTGAATGGGTGGGATATCTACTCACAAGCTGTATTGCAAGAGGAGGCTTGGGCCACACAGCAATTTTGAGATGGTGTTACCATACAGAAGACTCGTCATATACACATGAATTTTTATGTGCAATGGGATAGAGGATCACACATTTGGTAGAGACCCTTAGGCATACTATTCTATATACAGAGTATCGTGTGTGTCACATAAGGTTATTGGAAAGAGAGGGAACAGCTACTCCTCCAGTACAGAGGAATCTTTAGTCAGAGCTGGGAAAAAATGCAGGAGGGAGCAAAGATTTTTCTCTTTTTAATTCACAAAAGGATGTGTTTCTGATCAGAAAGGACAGGAATATCCAACAATTAGTGGACATGCTGCAGTTTGTAGTAGTGATGAGGGACTATAGAAAATATGAACAACGAGGAAAGAGGAGCTACTGAAATATGTTACTTTAATAGTAAGGAAATGAATCAAACTTGGTAGGACTGGAAAGAAAGAATGAAGACTGCAGTGTCTTAAGGTCAGGCAGAGGTGGAAAGAAACAAGCTGCTGTAGCCAGGGATTGGGCAGAATGTGATGGTGTAGGAATATAACTTCAGACATAACCCTGTCCTTGCAGGAGATATGTTTGCTGAGCCTGTGGCCAAGGTCAGCCTGGGTTTGACCAAACACACTCCAGCATGTGTCCTTCCCCCTTTTTGGAGTGGTTTATAAAAGCTGAAGCTGAGCATGACCAGCCTTGTCAGAGAATGCTGAAGGTGCAAGGCCACGAAGAGTCTGGTATGGTATTGACCTGGTCATTTTGGAAAATGCTTTTCACTCACTAAACAAGGCATGGTGTTGAATACCTGGCATGAAATTCAAGCTATAGACATGGGGTCACAGTTCCATGATTAGTTTCCTTCCCATTGCCCTTCACCAATCCTCATGAGCAACTTCCTGGGGTTGCAGATGGGCTGAAAACAAGACCAGAGATTGCTGGGACACTGCACGCATGGAGCAAGGCAAGGGCAAAGCAACTGTGGCTGTGCCTGAGGATATCTTAGCCAGCAAGAAATATGCTCTCCAGGAAAGTTCACTGCCAGAGGCCCTGCAGTCTGGGGAGGTCCTTGAAAGGGAGGCATGAGTGTTAGCTTGAACTTTTTATTTTCTTGGGGAGACCTTAACAGCCAGATGTAATCCTTCTGTCACCTTCTCGAGGGTTCAACGACAAAAAAGTGACTTTTAATGCAAACAATTCATTATTCAAGTTAAAATTTGGGTGCAAATAGTCCTAACAAAGTGAGGTGCATGCATGCATTTAGACATCCTCAATGTTCCCAGCCTCTGACTTTCCTTTTTTTTTGCCTGTGAGGCACAAGACCAAAGAATTTCTATTGGCATAAATTAGAATAAAGGACTAAACTTACTTTACATCCAAGTTATCTTTGTGCGTGAGTGTTGGCTAACATGCAGCCACTGTTGGGATGGAACACAGCAGCCATTTTGTATGCAGCAGATCTTACCAACAATTTTCAAGGAGTGGGAGAAGTGGCAAATAACTTCCTTAATTGAAAATTATGTGGGAATTTCACAGTGTGTAGAATATAATTAACCACACTGGAATCTGGCCAAGGAACCTAGGTTAACACTGTTGTACTTGCTGAAGTGCCACTGGTAAAGCAACACCTCCTGAAAACTAACCTAATCCATTCCTATAAAATAAATAAAAGTCATGTCTTTGAAAGGTGGTGTACAGCTTTTATTTATATTTGGCCGTGCCTTCATCACTTACCACTGAAACAGTCAATCATGGCTGTACACTAAAATCAGAAATACACACAGCTCTTAATGACATATATTTTTTTAGTGAATCAAAGTTGAGTGAGTATATTGCATTATGCCAATTCTTTATAAAACTAAGCCAAAGTCATGTAATGTATGCAACACATTTTATCAAATGTGTAAGAAATATTTGGAAGAAGAATATTGTTTACATAGAGGGAAAGGGGGAAAGCGAAATTGGCAGCATATCACGCAAAAATTAGTTCAGTAAAAGGGGAAAAAAAAAATCAAGCTATGTGCCAGAGTTTCAGTCACAGTCAGATGAGCTTTTCTGAGCTTGCAAGTACTATACAAATGTGAAAAACACTCACTTGGTGAAGGAGGAAGCAAAGAAGGAAATAGCTGATGGAGAAGTCGGGGCTGTTTGTGCCAATGGTGACGCTGCAAGTCAGATAGAAGAAAAAAAAGTAGCAAGAAGTGAAGTCATGCCTAAAGCCTGGGTTTATCCCTCACATTTCTGAAGCTGTGTTGCAGATTCTTTAGGCCACAGTGTGGGACTGCTATGGGTCTTGTGGCACAAATAAAGCTGCTTCTTTTCCAGAAGGAGCACGATTCGCACAATGGCTGCAACCCAATAAGCTAACAAACCCTATGGAAACCAGGAGTTATATTTGCATGCAGTGCAAAGCCTGGACTGAGCAAGCAGAATCGGGTTTGATGAGAATCACAGAATGCTTTGGGTTGGAAGGAACTTTAAAGGGTCATCTAGTTCCAACCCTGCTGTCATGGGCAGGGACACCTTCCACTAGACTGTGTTCAACCTGCCCCTGAATACTTTCAGGGATGGGATATATCTGTAGCTTCTCTGGGAAACCTGTGCCAGTGGGTCCTCACAGTAAAGAATTTCATCTTAATATCTAACCTAAAGCTCCTTCCCTTGGTCTGAAGGAATTCCCCTTGAAGGTTCCTAAAAACCTGTCCAGGTGAGTCCAGCAAGACTTCAAACTTTCCACTCTCGGGAGTGAAACCTGAAAGATTATGAGAGTAACATTTTAGACAGTGCAATAAAGGGAAATTCCTAAAACATGTAGGTGTGCTGCACGTGTCTTTGCAGCTGAAGCGATACCGCAGCGTTACAGCAGCTGGTAAAAACCTTTTTGAATCTCATGAATGCCTGTGAGAAAGTCCCTGCTCTGCCCTGGAGTGAAGGAGAGCTTACAGTGCAGTGTTTATTTATCCCTGTGACAGGCTGGATGGCTGGAGGCCAGTGCAGAGACAAGCCTAGTGCCCAGGGCGTGGAGGGGCAGAGCAGGCACCTCTGGGGCTGAAGTTGCTGTCCCGGTTGTCATTGCTAGGACTGGTGACAGGCCAGGCCTCCCCTAATTTGGGGTGAATATGGGGAGGTATATTTTGAGCAGAGAGGGCTAGAACAGCAGGAGCCTCTGCCCGGCGTGCAGGCAGGGTTTGGAGCTGCCAAGCAGCTGGCCTGGGAGGGTCTGCCAGCCCTTTGAGAGGGGTTGGGCACATTCAGTGTCATTGTTCAGCACTTGGGAAGCAGCAACACTTAGAAGACAGTGGGGAAGACCTCGCATTGTCTGCCTGAGAAGAATCTGTGAAGCATTTTTGGGTTTACTGTGACTAAAAAGAGGCAAATGTGCCGCTCGATTCACAGTTTGTCTTGTGAAATAAGACTCTGTTTACAGTCTTTCAAACTTAATAGTATTGCATGAAAGAAATACCTGGCAGTATCATTAATTTCTCGAGCCCACTGGGAAGATTATCACTCTGAGTATTGACTGACTGCTTTGGTCAAAAGGTAACAGCGTACAGCTTGCTGGAAGAGTGCTTGCTGTTTTGTGTTTTGCCTTTACTTGCTGAATGCTTCAGATTTCACTGGTGGAGATTTTATATTGACTTTGCCTTTTTTGTTTCCATTATAAGACTTTCAAGTTGCTGATGGAAACTTCTGCCCTTGAGTATGAGCGTAGCCAAGGGTAACATCCCCATGCCAAATACTAGAGGGGATGCCATCAGCCCCTTCAATCAAGCAAACTACATTTACTAGTAATGTACTACAAATTGCTGTGGGAGTGGGTGCCAGGGGCACTGAGGGGCTGGTAGGGTTTAGGAGAAGGATGGGAAGCAGCGCTTGCTGCCACTTGCTGAGCTCTCTCCCAAGAAGAAATGGGCTGTGGGGCTCCCTGCCCCAACAACAGACACACAGGGAGGGTTTTGAGTCATATCATAACTATAGCAAATTTCCACTGAGCAAAAAAACACATAAAGAAACACTCCAAAGAGGCTAAGCCCTCTGGCTGTGCTGGGTGATGGAGAGAGTCAAGTGTCTGGAAAACATTGCTAAACAGTTAAATCCAGAAGTGAGTGTTGAAGCAGCTGATTCTCTAAACACAGCATTTCTCTGCAGCCTATGCTGAATTTGGGGGGAGTGTTGCCCTAGCAGAAACCGCAGGGCAGCTGCAGAAGAGCGAGGCACGAAGAAGGGGATTGGTATGCGTTCCAGAGTGCACAAACCTGGACTCATTGCTCAGGCAAAACTCCAAGGGACCAGCCCCTTAATGCAATTTCACTGGGGCTTTGAATGCAATTTTTACACGGCATCTTTCTCCTTGACAAATCCAAACCCTTTCATCAGTGATGACTGGCACCAACCCCCTGTGGCTTCTCTTGGACCAGATTCAAGCTGTATGTTTTTTTTTTGCTGTAAATCTTTCTAACCCACTCCCCTGCCCCATGTCTCCCTCCCCACCTTTTAAATTCTTCACTGATTTAATGTTCCCCCTCCAGAGGCTATCAAAAAGCTTTTCCCTGAACACTTTTGGTTGCTCCAGCAAAACGGTCTTGGAAGAAAAGTGGTTCCAGGCTGAAAACTTGAAGAGGTTATACATGAGCTCTGTACAGAGATTGAAAAGCTCCGAGTTGTTATAGCAGCTGTCCCAGCTGAAAAAATGTCAGGGAGTGGGATCGTTTTCTGTGTATTTTATGGACAGGGAATAGGCCAGGTTCCCTGGTATTTGAGTTACTCTGGGATTGTTCAGCCAACCCCTACACTTTGTAGGATAGTAATCGGATCCTCAGTGCCCTTGAAGTATGCTAGCACTCAGTGTAGAAAGGAATAGCTCCATGCCAAGCGCTAAGTGGACTTTTAAGTACGTAAGCCATTTTTCTTCTTGTAAAATCTAGATTTGATACTGTAAATAGAGTTGCACATCTTTTTTTCTGGGGAGTTTGTTGCAATTTTTCTCTGGATTAAAGCTGAGTGAACTGTTCTTAGGGAATAACTCTCTCTCCCCCTTTCTTTCTTTTTTTTTCTGTTTGGGATTAAGAAATTATTTGATTATAATTAACCATTTAAAATTGGTCAACTGTACTTGGAGCAATACATTTGGTCAAAAGGTACTCTGGGTCATTTGCACTTGCTTTGCTAGTTAGCTGAAATTTTCTACAAAGTTTAAGGCCAGAGGGGACCATTAGATCAGTCAGTACGACCCTTTGTACATCACAATCCATTAAATTTCACCCAGTCAGCCTCCCACGAAACCAAATGATCTGAGTTGGCTAAATCACAAAACACAGAAACATATCCAGCCTGGATTTGAAGACATCCAGGGACACAGACTCTGAAGTTCTCATGGTAGTTTGTTTCAATGGTTTAAAATTGTGCCTTGCTTCCTATTTGAATCTGGTTGGAAGCTGAATCCAGACTTTGGTTCTTGTTATGCATTTCTCTGCCTGGTGACACAACCATCTGGTACACGGCATTTTCTCTCCATGACGATACTTACATATAAGCTATAATCAAGACATATCCCAGTTCTTTTTCTAGCTGTTAAAAAAAGTATAATGCAAACTGATTGTACTTTTTGACTTTCTCCCAATAAGGAAATTTTTATTTTATTTTAAAAACATTTAAAAATTAATTCATTGTCTTCTCAGGTATTTGACTATCCTTTTAAGCAGGCAAATGACAGAACTGCAGGAAATCTTCTTTCTGTCTTGCCAGAATACAGGGGAAATCTTCTAAATCCTAGACCTGGACATATGTCTGCTGTGAACATCGTCTCACTACCCACTTATGGGCGATGTCCAGGCACATGCTTTTCTTTGGCCATACTTGGTATTTTATAATTTGTATGGGAATGGAGTGATTGAACTCATGTAAAACTTTTTTCCTGCTTGGTACATTCTCACCCCTGAGAGGTTTAAAAAACTTGCTCATTCTTCAGAGAGCTCAGAGAAATAAAGATAATTGTGGTCCTCTCCCGAAGCATGAGAAGGTGAAGCTCAGCTAAGGACTTGAATGTCCATTCCTGTTACCTTGGTAAGGCGTTCTTGAGTGGATTTTGCTGGTTTTACACCTCTTCTCTTGGAGCCACAGTGCTAAGTCATCAGCTGTGCAAGCTGACCATGAGCATTCATACAGTGGCTGAATACTCTCATCATGCTACAGAGGTGAAATTCTTGTCTCCCTTGGGGACTCTTCTCCTTGACCTAATCGTCACATAGTTATGGGTTAAAGCTCTTTGATTAGGAAAAAATTCAATGAAAAATACAAAGAGCCTTAGAACTCTCATACTGTCACATCACTCTGTATTCCTGTTGGATGTGCAGTTCTGCATTTGACTGCTTTAAAACATTCTTTCTTTATTATTCCCAAGCCACTGATGAAAAGTGAGCTGAATAGCATACAGCCTAGCTCTGATCACAGCAAACTTCTCCATCAGGTGCACCCTTATGGAAAATTCGCCTGCAACTACTTTTGGATATGCTCTGCAGCCAGCACTTGGTTCAGTTACTGCAGCCTTTGCTGACTGTGTATAATGCTAATTTTAGGGAGATGAACACACCAGAGAAGTTGGTGTACACTTCAGCTGCACACTTAACAATCTAGTAAACACCAATCCGATTTAATTTTTAGGATGACAAGATGTCTTCCCTGTGATACTGTTCTGATTACTAATAGTTATATTCTCATCATCTCATTCTTTACTGATAGAAGTACGCAATACCAACTTTTAAATTTTGCGTAGCAATAACATCCACTTACCCAGATTTTGGCGACCTGTGCCTCATGGCCTGCCTTCCTGTGTGGTGGCGCACCACCATATGCTTTAAGCCTGTGGAATGGATCCAGCATTCAAATGGGCATCAAAATTGAATGTAAGTTAGCCAGTTGCTGCCTTTAGCAGAAGTCTGAGAAATTTTACATGTACATTCTGTGGGCCTTCTCATACAAAAAATTTTACTTTCGGTAGATTTTCAACGTCTTTCTTATTTGGATGAATTCAAATTTTTCTTTTAATGTTCAGGTGATATGAATATGTTATTCACACTTTACCGTGCTTTCTGCATATAGGCCAGAACTAGATGCCCAACGCTTCTGCCTCCTTACATATTTTTCTGAAATTCAGATGTTATCTAGAATGGTTTTTAACATATTGCAAGGGCTTTTCCTTTACTGTTATTATTAATGGTAGTTTATCCTGATGTTTCAGGCTTCCATGTCAATTTTACATACTTTGGCTTTTAGTTTACATCATTTGCTCTCTTCCTTCCTCACCTTGCTTTCTTTATTGCTCCCTTATGTCTAAATTCATCTTTACATTCACCAGGGTGGCGTTTTAGACAGTGTCATTATCTTTCTTGATTATGACATTATGCATTTGACACAAGAAACGCCATTTGTCATTTACATTTTTGTTTCTTAGTTTTGAATCCCCAATCAACTTCTAATTTTCTTTTTTTTTATTTTTAGTTTTTTTATTCTTTTTGCTTGGAAAGATCTTCTGTAGCATTAGGTAAGTTTTGTTTGCATAACTATATCTATATAAAACTGTGTTTAAGTATGATTGAATGGTTCAAACTGGCCTTTTTTTTTTTTTGGCCATGCTGATGTCTTTTTTATTAAGATTGCTGTTGCAGTTTACTGTCTGTAATTTTTACTTCTTATGATGTATAAAGAGTTGCATTCTATGCAAGGCATTTTTGTTAGAAAAATGTCATAGATATTTTAAAGGATCCTGCTGATGCCTTGCTACTGGATATGGAGGGATCTTTTGTTTCCATTTGCCAAACTGTAGTTTTAAAACAAGCTGTTCTGATCTCCAGGTTGACTCATTGGTCTATCAGAAACCTACACCTTTTTTTGTCATCTCACTGCTGGCTGTTTGTTTTATGGGATTTGTCAACCAAAACTTATGATCTAGAGGATTTTTTTTGTTTGTGTGTTTGTTTTTTTCTTAGTTTTTTAAATTCTTACTCAGATTTTTTTTTTTTTTTTTTAAAAAAACATGAGTTATGCACACTATTCCCTTGGGATGAAGGCTGACCTAGGCCAGGAGGAGCTGAGTGAAGACGGCTTTGCAGCTCCTCTCTCCCTCTTTTGGGCCCCTTCAGAATCATTTCAGTGAAGCAGTTAAACACTTTTCCCGCAATCCCTGCTAGGACATTTAGTTCATCGTTCGTATTTACTCGGCCACGTGTGAGCTTTGCTATAAGAATGAGAATAAATACCCCATGTGGAGTCCTGCATATAAATTTCTATACTTGCTTGCATCTTTGCTTATCATTCTCTTTTTTTGCTACAAACTGTAAAAAAGTGCCTGGATCTGGATTGTGAGCAGTTTCCCTCCTGCTACTTCAAAAGGGCATATTATTCATGTAATGAACAGGCTTAGTGCTGGACTTGACAAAACACTGGGAAATACACTGTTGGGCACAATTCTAAACTGGCAGGGAACTGGACTAGATGACCTAATAGGGCTCTTTCATCTCCAGTTACTTATGATTTTCAATGCTAATTAAAACCTCACTAGCTAGTGGGGAAGAATATCACGGCCAATTCAAATAACTTCTTAAAAACTTTCCTTCTATTTTTTCCACTTGCCCACTTCAATTTTATACACATATCACTTAAAAACACCCTTAATTGCAATAGCATCCAGCTATAAAAATACAGAACAAACAAACAAAACCATTTACACATAGCAGCTTGTAATAAAAGTGCAAAGGCCAGGAAATAAATTATTTGGCTTTATTAAGGAAAAAGAGAGTAATTTCTGCAGTACTACCTAAGTCGCCAGGTGTGATGGGCTATGGCTGTGTTCTCAGCTCACCTTCTGCTTGAGCTCTCCCTCAGCTCTCACCAGATCTGGACACTGACATATGTCCAGTGGGAGATTGTTTTCCTTTATTAAAAAAAATCAAACTTCTGCTGAGCAACTGCTTCAGCTTGATGGCTTGCCGGAGAAGGGCAACCCAAACCTGGTGGCTTTAAGCTCTCGTTCATATGTGATGGATGTCTAGGATGTGGGCAGATGTTGGAGGCTCAGCTTCTGAGCCCTGGGAGGCTGCTGTGGGACCAGGGCTCCTGGCACAGCCTCCTGACCACAGCTGCTGGGTAGCTGCACACAGGTGGGGCCTGGGTCTGGTGTCAGCCCAGTGATGGACATCTACAGCAACGAAACACAACTGTCTTTCCTCATGCGCTCACACACAAACCCCATGATTTCTTGTCTTTCCTCAAGGCTTCAAAACGACTGATACACTAGAGAAGACCTTTGAGAAAACTTGTCAAAATTGAAAAATTAAATGGGGGAACCACAGCTGTTATTATTTCAGGAGGTATTAACACATAAATGAATAGAATAATCTTGGGTGGACAGGACGTCTGAAGGTCATGTGGTCCAACTGCCACTTAAAGCAGGGCTGACTTTGAAGTCCAGCTCTATTAGAGCACATTTCTCAGGGTCATGTCCTGTCAAAGTCTTAATTTCTTCAAGAATAGATGCTCCGAAACCTCTCTGGGCAATCTGTGCTAGTGTCAGACTACCTTCAGGGTAAGATCTTACCTAACACCCAAATAGATTTTGCAATGCGTTACTGTTCATGCTGTCATTTCACTGTGTACCTCTGAGAAGAGTAAAAATGTCAAGGTAAATAAAAAAAACTAAAGTAATAATACATAATAATGAACATAGAATAAAATAGGTCAGACAATCTGTTTACTACATGGAAACTTTCTATTTAAAGAGAAATGTCCCTGAATGGTTGTTATAACTGCAGTGACACACTATCTAGAAAGTGTGGCACTATTTGCATTCACCTTGCTAAAAAGGATGTCAAAACTGTAAAGGGTGAGATCAATTAAGAAATAACATAGATTAGAGCTAATCAAAGTAGATGATTAATTTTTATTTCCAAGAATGACAGGTGCCTTCAATCCATGCTTATGTTCAGCCTTTTGACAAATAGATAACAAAATATAAATATATTTATTTTAAAAGCTGATCTCAAGCTGCGGGGTTTTTTTTGTTTTTCTTTTTTCTTTTTTTTTTTCCTTTTACTTCTTATCGTCACATATTCAGATTTGTAAATCTCTCTCAGCCCCTTGGACAGAAAACAGACCCCATGAATTGCCCCCACAACTGACCCTTACTCCTCTGGGATGACTTGAGAGTGGTAAATGGTGGTTCAAACTTCTGTCAGCTGGGGTGAATCCAGTCCTGGTGACCAGCTCATGGATCGGCATAAGGAGAAGGAAGATAGGAGCACAACCCTGTTTGCTGTTGTGTGATGCCATCAGGATCTGTAGGTCATGTCAGAAATAAAAAAGGGGTAAAAGACTCAGGTCCCCACTTGGAACAGGAATTATGCCATTTTCTACAAAAAGAAAAAAATAAAAACTATTTGGGCTTATGTCAAATAATTTTGTTTGCTGCACAATGTAGTCATTGGATTGGAGATCTTTCACTTCTGCATTTAAAAGTTTGGGGTTTTTTGTTTATTTTTAAATTTGGTCACATTTGGAACAATCGATGTTTTGAAAAAAGTAATCACTTAAAAAAAACTTTATTCTTTCTTTCTCAGGGGAAACTGGATTAGCCAACTTCAACTCAAACTCATTTTTACTCTTTTGAAACAAATTTTTTTCTTGTCAAAAAGAAATATTGCCTGACTCAGATAAGGAAATCCCAAGGAAAGTGGAACATATGGAATGGACAGCTTATAAGAAGATCATTTTCTGACAGAAGGGTTTTTGGAGAGATGGGATGCATAGTGAATTTGCATGAGGAGCTTCATTTGCATGGGGAACTGTTGACTATGGATAAAGACTGAGGACAAATGCCTGAAAAAAAGTTAAAGCTTGGTTTACTTATCAAGAAAATAAAAAACCATCAGTGGGCTAGCAAGTGTCGTATAGGTCTGAACAGGATGTTTGTTGTCTTGGGGAGGCAGTAGAGGCACTCCAAGAGGGTGAGCAATGTGGTTGAATTGAGCAAAAATAGTCAGTAGTAGGTGCCAGCTGCGTGCAGACCTCAGGAGGTGCAAGGTGGGCAGTGAAGCCAGCAGAGCAGCTGAGAACACAACAGTGGCTGGTTATGGCTGAGGGTAATCCTGTTGTTTTGTCTCATGGGTGGGATACAATGCAGATAGTGGATCTGATCGAATGTTTCGGAGCCATCCCAGACTCCCCAAACGCCATCTTCAGCAAAGCACTTCTGAGCAATGCACCAAGAATAGTGAGTCTCTAACTGAGCAGGACCCACACAGGCCTATGAAGCCCAGGAACTCTTGAGTGCAGTGGATCTTCTAGACCATCAGGGTGAGCTCTTAGGGTTGTTTTGGCACCGACTGGGTTTTTCAGACCACCAGATGAGGTGGTAGGGGTGTTTTAGTATGGTCCTTCAGATCAACAGGTGAGACTGTAAGGAAGAGTTGTCCAGCAGGGGATACATGATATTCATGTATCAAAAAGTGTCTAATCAATGTCCTGACAACAATTTTCCTGAGATGTCATTCTCTACTTCAGGGCGGATGGGTGGTGGCCTTCCCTGTTGTGAGAGTTGCTTTAAGGGTGAAATCAGTAAAGACTGTGCTCTCATATTAATGGGGCTGGAGTCACATATTCCTTTGACAGTAGAAAGATGCTAAATCACGGCCACACAACGCTTTGGGTTGCACTTTAGAAACTGTGTGGGTTTGCTTAAGGTGGGTTTGGAGATAAGACAATGGAGAATGCTAATTTTTTTCAGAAATGCACTTGTTATGAAAGGTATGGAAAAGAATAATGCCCTGAGGCTCACTGTGTGCTCACACACCCCCAGATGAACAGTTGTCCACAGGAATGACAGTTACATGCAATTAATTTAAATTTTGATTTTTCTCTCTTTCTAGCCTGCCTTTTAAAACATTTGCCTGTAACTATTGTATGTGGTAGTTTAGTAAGGACCATAAACTTGCACTTTCCAGCAGTCTGAATTTATAAACTGTCACAGTTTACACATTGTTGGCCAAGAAATGTCTGGTTTTCCATAGATTTTTAGTCTTTTGTTATATTCAAGGCAATGAATTTGCGCATATTCTGAACAGGAGTAGAATGAATAAGCTGGCAATTACCTGTTAAATAAAGGTATGTTTGAAGGAGAGTCATACTGGAAAGGCATTTGTATTAGACAGTACCCTCAAGAAAAATGTTTACTTTTATTTTCACTTTATTTTGTTTGTAAGTACTTTTGGATGAACTATAATTGTCATTCTGTTAAAAGAGTTTCTCTTCCTAGCAGATTCTGAGTCAAGTTGTTAATATCAACTGTGTGATGATGGCCAACTTCTGTAGAAATATGAAAGTCGGAAATTCAATGGAAAGAAAACATTTCTTCTGTTCCAGGATGTGGGCAAATGCTTATAGGTGAAATAGAGCTGAAGGGCAAGAAATGTATATATTTTTTGGCCTGTCCCTCCAATATATTCATTGATTTATGTCAGGAAGGCAGCAGAATATGTTCCCATGACTTTACAAGCTCACATGGGAAAAGGAGAACATTTTCATTTAAATTAAAAAGATAGAATTAACCCTGCTTGGAGAGGGTTCAATGCTATTGCAACAAGACAAGTGAGAGAAGAGGTAAGAATCACGCAGGTTCTTTTGAGAGTTTTGTACACTTTTTTATAATTTCAGTTTGGATGCTGAGTTGGACACAGAAGCTGCATGTTTTAACATTGGTAGTGCCTGGCTCAAAACCAAGACACGTCTGTGAGACTGCTCATCTCTCACGCAGATCAGGATGTGTAACATTACCCTGACAGATGCAGGAAGGAATATATCTTGGAGCAATTTTTAAAATTTTCCACAAAGAGATTGAGTTGTTTTGAAAATAGATGTGACCTAAATACAGAGCCCTTCAGAGACAGATGTCTTCAGAGGCCAACAACAGGCCAGGTGGCTACTTGCTAGCTGAATCTCCATTGGCTGCAGGTGATTTGACACAAAAAGGGCGAAGACCTACCTTTTGTTTTAAAAGGTACTTCGGATGCTCCCATGCTGCATGTCTCTGACTCCACGGCTTCACAGCGGCCACCTGAGTTGATTTTGGACTGGGAGACAGTCTATATTATGTCTAGGACAACTGGGCATACCCCAACAAAAATAGCTCTTACACATTATTAAAGTGTTTTACTAGAGGGCAGGGGATTTAAAGGAGGGAGAAGGGTTGGTTTCATCCAGAGAAATGCTCTTTTACAGCCTGCGGCCAGCTGGATGCATGATGGGCTGCTTCCAATTGGAAAGGAGGGAATAAAGTAATTATCCTTCCCAAAAAATTAAGGATCTCAAACTGATTTGACTTAACTTCTAGCCTAAATGGAGTGACTTATGATTTACAGCAAGGTGAGATCAGAATCAGGCCTAGGATCTTGGCTTTTTTGGTAAAAGCTGTTTTCATTTCTAGATGTCATGGACCTTTCTGGGTCCCATCTGTTCAGGGGTGTCTACAGTATTACTCCATAGACAGGGTATTTTTCTGGGCAGAGATTTCATTCCACTGATTATTCACCAGCCTTAGTGATACTGAACTTACACAGTCTATTTGATTTCACATTTTGGGGCAAGTTGGCTAGAGTGTGCTTTCTATAGCCTTCAAAACAGATTTTTAGTGGTAGCGCTTGCTAAATGAGCCAGACTTCCAGCCCTGAAAAGCAGCTTGCTCTGTTGTATCACATTGCTATAGATCTGGAAGTTTTCTTTATATTGCTATGATGTCTGAGGTTTGATGTGGAAAGAACAGTTTGGGGGGAAAAAACCCCCAAATTGATCATCATTTTTTTGTTTCTTCACTGAGACTGCTGACTTATGTTTCAATTCTAGCAGTACTTCACTGATATCTTTTTCCCAATGGAAAAAATTGTCCTTTGGAATGTATGATTTGCCCGGGACAAAATCAACTCAAGTAGTCATTCAGCAAACAGCTTTCAGAAGCTTCCAAGGCCAGATTTTTGTGTTTGCCACATCTCTTTCCTTCATGTTGCACAAAGGAATTGCAGTGCAGTAGGGCTGAACTGGGGAATGAAATGTCTGAAAGCACACTGGAGAAGTCAGCAGAGGTGCAGGGGTAGAGGGACGCACGACTGCTAGCTGAGGTCCTTTGGAAAACTGTTTTTGTCATTCCCTACTACACAACTTCTACAGAAACCAATCAGACCAGACAATTCCCTTACAACAGTTGCAGGTCAATATATCACATTAATGTTTATAGCCGCCTCTCCTGTGCAGTTCACAGTGGCTAAAGTACAGTTCCAATCTGCAATGATTAATGTACTTTTTAATGTATGGATCTGCCATGAGGTGACAGTTATCAAAGCCTGGAAATTTTGGCGTTCATTCTCATCCCCATGGGATCAGTTGAGAGACCACTATCAGCCAATGAGTTTTGGAATCTAAGACCCAGTGATTCAAATGAGCAGCTAAAAGTTTAGTCATTTAAAGAAAACATATGGCGGAATTTAGGTGTCCAAATCCCAGGGATCCTCAAAACTTGCACCCTGTTTTTTATTATTAGAAGTGTTATTACTATGACTTCACGGGATTTTCACCAGTGCATCTTGGGGTGATACTGCTGTGTTTTCCCAGGACTGCTTCCATCTCCTCAGGGTTGGATGGGATGGTGCATGTGTCACCACTCCGTACAGGAAATGTCCCTCTAGATGTTAAAAGGACCATAATCTGGTAGGATGCACGGTTCATTTCCACTGGCTGTGAAGGTATCTGTGCATACAACTTTCATCTCTCAGCACAGCAGCTCCATCTCCCCGATCAGGCTCTAGGAAGAAAGACTGTCATGGGTTGACCCTGACTGGATGCCAGGTGCCCGCCAAAGCTACCTTATTACTTCCCTTCACAAGCAGACAGGGGACAGATAATGTAATGAAGGGTTCTTGATGAGGACAGAGGGAGATCACTCACCAGATACTGTCATGGCCAAAACAGGCTCATTTTGGGATATTGACTGAGTTTATTACAAACAAAATCAGAGCAGGATAATGAGAAGTAGAATAAATCTTAAAAACACTTCCCCCCTACCCCTTCCTCCTTCCTGGGGTCTAACTTCTCCCCCAGTGGTGCAGGGAGATGGGGATTGGGGTTACAATCAGTTCATCATATGTTATTTCTGCCACTGCTAAGGGAAAGGAGTTCTTCCTCTGCTCCAGCATGGGAAGCCTCCCAGAGGGCGCAGTCCTCCACAAACTTCTCCACCAAGAGTCCATCCCAAGGGCAACAGTTGTCCACAAACTGCTGCAGTCTGGGTCACTCTTCCACAGGGCGCAGTCCTTCAGGCACAGTATGCTTCATCATGCGTTCTCCACGGGGTCACAAGTCCTACCAGGAACCTGCTCCAGTGGGGGCTCCTCTCTCCATTGGTCTGCAGGTCCCTGCCAGGAGCCTGCTTCAGCATGGACTTCCCATGGCTTCACAGCCTTCTTTTCAGGCATCCACCTGCTCTGGTGGGGTTCTCCTCCAGGGACTGCAGGTGGACCTCTGCACTCGTGTTGACCTCCATGGGTTGCAGGGGCACAGCTGCATCACCATGGTTTTCATCACAGCCTGCAGGGGAACCTCAGCTTTAGTGTCTGGAGCACCTTCTGCCCCCACTTCTTGACTGACCTTGGTGTCTTCATAGTTGTTTTTCTCACATGTACTCAATTTTCTCTGGCTGCAATTACATCTGCCCAATACCACTTTTTGTTTTTCCTTATTAAGTACGTTATCATAGAGGCATTCCCATACTTCCTGATTGGCTGGGCCTTAGCCAGTGATGGGTCCACCCTGGAGCCAGCTGGCGTTAGATCTGCTGGACAGCAAGGAAGCTTCTGGCAGCTTCTCACAGAAGCAGCCCCCTGTAGCTCCCCCTGCTACCAAAGCCTGGGCACAGAAACCCAGTACAAAGAAATGCTGTGCCGCAGAAGAAAGGTGCTTCCCCCTAAAGCCTGGGGGTTAGATCTCTCAGCTGGATGTTCAGAACTCTGGCCTGACTTACTTCTTTGGCATTACATGATTATTGAATAAAATATATGAAGTGTTTGGAAATGGAGAATACACCCTGAATGCTTCCGTATTTGTTTTTCACATCAGCATGAGACGTGTCTTTGGGTGGAATTCTTCTCCTCTAACAGTGTATGGCTATGTCTGAGCAGAGGTGATTACAGGTATTGCCTGACACTGTGATGAGATTTGCCAGATGCATTGGGTGACATGCACCATTGTGCCCATACAGAGATCAGAGTTAGTGAGGAGTAACAGGCCTTCTCTGTATTTCTGTTCTCTGCTCGTAACTGGATAATTGCCAGGTATGTTCACATAATTAATTCTGAGTTAAGGCAGTACAGAAACCTTCTTCAGACCAACAACCACCGCAGCCTTCAGTAAAAAAAAGGAAAACCAGAAAACCTACTGCTTTCTTGTGTCCCGTTGGTGTTTATCATTTGGAAGGGGAAGAGGGATAGAGATAAGATATTCAATACACGGTATGATAGTGTTTTAACAAAACCTGTAATTTTAATAAACAGGTTCATCAGAAGAATTTGAGACCCTAAGAATGATCCTCATGGAAACTGACAGCAGTAGGGAGCCAGCTCTGATCTTTGCCTCCTGGAAAACACTTGTACACCCGCTGGTTGCTTGGAAAACTGTGACCATGTTGCATTGCAAGTACACTGTTTTGCACTGATTTTGTAGGCTACTCTCAACAGTAGTGTTGATCCCAGTCATCTGTGCTGTGGGCTGCAGATTGAGTGACAGCAGAGTAAAGGTGTTTTTTTTTTTTTTTTTTTAAAGCAACAGCTCAAGAATGGATCTGGATGAAATTTTGTATTTTTCTTTTCTAGCTGAAAAATGTGCTTTTAAGTCATTAAAATTTTCTGCGAGGGAAAGGAGAAAAACAATCAAAACATTTTTGACTTGATATTTGAAAGAATAATTCTTGCATTTCTTTTGAGATTTCTATTTTTAGAGGCTGAGCTAGCCTTAATTGAAAAATAATAAAGTATTTCCTCTTCCTCTCTCCACTCCCCAGAAAAACAAAAGGCTTTGTATTTACTTTTGCTTGAAATAAACCTTTAGTTAGATTGAAGTTTTGAAGTGCTTTGCTTTGGGTGGGGATGCTGAAAATTATTTGGTTTTGGTAACTCCCGAACAAGTTTTTGCCAGTGAGATGAAAAAAACCTAATTATTTGCTTAGTTCTTGTCATGAGTTTGAGTCCTGATGCTGCAAGCATGCAAACAAAAAAATTTGCTTTGTGTTGTGTTTCAGCCGGACATGAATGTCTTCAGTGGTAACTTAGCCAAACCTCTCCTACAAAGGAGCACCATTTGTTGAACAGTTGTGGGAAATCAGATAGAGCTGCCGGCAGTAATATGAAGCCTGTTCTTCCCTTGGAGCCTTTTGAGGTCTACAACCTGAGGCAGCTTCAGGAGATTCTCTGTTGTGAATTAGATGTACGGGCAATACCCACTGAGACCGGACCCAGCCTGACAAACAACAAAACCCCAGGCAGTGTTAGAGAAAGTGAACTGGCCTACTCAAGGCAAAGGAGCGGGCAGTTTGGAAACGGTGGTTAATTTGCCTTTTGGTTAGAATTTGAAGTGGAAGCAATTTTATGGAGCTTTCTTTGCAAAGTCTTTGCTTTTTGTGTTCCTATTCATTCGTAATTCTGGCTATGGCAAACAATGTCACATTTTGAGATTGGGGATGTACGGACCATATTATTTTTTGGAAAGGTGTGTAAGTGGCCTTGCTGTAACTCACAAACTTGGCTCATCACTGACAAATTGGGTACTCACAGGAATTTCCTATGACTTCAAGATGTGCAGTGACAGGAAACAAGCATAACGTGTATGAACAACAACTTGAATAAAAGCTGAAGAAATACAGGGGTCCCAGAGTTTTTAACACTGAACTAGAACTAGTGCAGCATGCGAGGTCTTGGAGACAGCTGAGTTATCACTGCAGAATTAAAGCACAAAATGCCTGTGGATTGTCACACTATGCATATGTTCAGCATCAATATTTCAGGCTGAGACAGTAAAAACATTTTGCAGAACTGCACAGTTGGAGAGAGGAGAAAATTGATCATTGCATTTTGATTTAAAATACTTGCAACCCGAAGCACGACTGTGCAGCTTCTAATCTGATACAGCCTGGCATCGGTTATCTGCTTTTTGACGCAGGCTCAGATCCGTCTGTTAAATCACAGCCTAGCCATTAGAAATGCTGGCCATTGGTGTGCCAGGATTTCACGCTCGGTGCCTCACTCACCTGATGCTTGCCCACGGGACGTGCCAGAGGATGTGCTAACCCCTTCAGCTGTCTCCTGCCACTCTGTACCATCCATCTGCAGCTCCTGTCTCCATCTGCTTCTCAAGTCAGTCCCTGTCTGCCTGCGACCTCTTTACAGCACACTAGCAAAATTTAAGACAGGTGAGGACCTTGTCTTAACTATTTATGACTTAAGTGGGAGAAAGATGTGAGAATTTTCTTTTTTGAAAGTCAGTTGTCCCAAATGACTGCAGATGTGAAAATAGATGTAAATGTTCCACTTCCTCAAGAGTCTTTTTTCTTCCATAGATTTGGCTTTCTCATTGCAGAGTAGTCATTGACTTCTCTGTGCCTTTGGAGAAAGCTGGATTTCCAGCTTCTAGGGAAGTTGTAAATCTTGGGAACACATATCACAGTGTTTTGAGAAAGATAAAAATCTGCTCTTTCCACAGGTGATTTTCTATAACACATCAATCCTGCACTTTATTGAGTAACTTGGTACTAAAAGCCAACATGCAGTTATTTTAAAACATTGCAATTAAATGGGGACCTCAGAACCCTTCAAAGTCACAGTTGAAGTAGTCTCCTCCTTCTCAGGTTAAAATAACTAGACATAATTATTGAAAAAGCTCTAATCTAAGTAAATGTTACATGTCACCTATTTTCTCTCATGAAGAAGCTCCTTTTTTTTTTTTAAATCAGGACATGCCACAATATGAAGTATACTTCTTTAACTCTTTGCTGCCCTTTTAACTTGTGCCATTAAATCTTTAATAGGCTTCTTCGAAGAACTATGTCTCACTAAGATACCAGCACTTTAATTTGATACATACCTTCAATTAGACATATATGGGACATGCAGCTGCTCGGTACTTGCTATGCTGTTCAGTAGTCAAATGGTTAAACTTATTCAAAGGAGCTGGTAAAATTCTTGTGGCATATTCACTGGAAATATATTTATTTTTACTGTGGAAGCAAGCCCACATGAAATGTCTTGAGAGAATCTGCCTGTGAAAACCTGGATTCATAGTGGAGGAAAAATAAAACAACAATGATAGTATGAATCATGCTTCTAAGTTTTGTTAAGAGCACAAGGTCTTTAAATTAGATAAATAATTCAGCTTCATAAAAGGAAATTTTCAAACTGTCCTAAGCTTATCATGAAAGTCAATAAAACATCTATTATGAATTAAAATGCAATAGAAATCAAATTGACGTCTTTTTCAAGTTCTGTGTTTGACTCAAGCCTTATCTAGAGCTCCTGGGGGAGAAACTCACAGATGACTGACAACCAGCCTGAGAGCACCACAGCCCAGCAGACAGGCACCCACTTCGCCCTGCCTTGGCCCCTGCACTGACACTTCCCACCCAGATTTTTGGCATGGGAAAACAAGAGCATCCCTGAGGCACAGGATACATGGGTGTGCAGGGGAAGTTACTGCTTTCTACGTTCCTCCTCACAAGATTTTCCTCTTTGTCCAGTGATGGAAAAACCTCTGTAAAGCTGAGTAAATAAGTAAATACTGGTATGGGATCCCCAAGCCCCGTATCTGATTCAATTGCTCAGCTGTGATCCTCCAGTCCATCGTGTCCTGTTGCATGGTGCCACCAAGCCCTGTGGCACCATGATCTCCATGCACATCCCCTCCATGGTATGAACCTTGGACAGTCACTGCTTACAAACCTCCACCTCCTCCTCCAATTTTGTTTGCATATTTTCTGCAGGCACAGGTTAGTTTTTCTCAGTTTTATAGCCAATATCTAAGGCAATTTCAAAGGACTAAAACCTCGTTGTCAGGCAGGGAGGATGTTGTTTAATCTGATCCTGATAGTCAAGTATGCCCCTCCTTCTTGGTTCAAGGAGCTAAATGTCACCCTTAGTTATAGCAGATATTAATTTAATAGGAACAGATGTTTAATCATCTCAGGGTCTTTCTCCCACAGTGGGGGACTGTTATGCAGCAGGCCCATATGATTCCCCACTTCTCAAGTGTGCTTACAGGGAGAGCACAGGCTTGCTCACTTGTGGGTGCCCCAAAAAACTTCATCTTGTCTCAATTTCATTGAGATAATAAAGGGCAAACAAACCAAGTAAACTTTCACTAGGACATGAGACTCATCACAGACTGTTGACTGCCTTCTATTTGTCTCATCAGAGAAGTAATGACTGTGGACGATCTTATGTGAGCACAGGGGGAAGGGTGAGGAGTGCAGGATTTTGTCTGCTGATGCAGTGTTCTTACAGGAACCCCAGGGTTTTCAAATGAGAAAGTGCTTAGAGGCAGTATATGTAGCCAAAAATGAGGTGGTAAATGGTTGTACTGGGGCCAATATGGGGGCAAATTGGCATACCTATTTATAGGGCTGCAGTGCTCTCAAGCTATTTGATACATCTGTGGTTCTGTGTGGGAAAGTCCATGACAGGTTTGGGTGAAAACGTGAAGCTCTTAAGAATTTTGATATGATTTGTACTGCCATTTATTTTTAATAAAACTTTGAATAAAGTTGTGATTAAATGGCCATCGTGAGTGGAAGATTCCACTTTAACATAAAATGTGAGGGTTCCCAGAATGGGCTAAGATAGGTTTTATAATATGGAAGCATGCACCTCTCTCAAATTCATTGAATAATGGATTCTATCAAAATGGAAAAAAGGAAGGTATAGATTAAAAAAAAAAATAAAATCTGCTGTGTAGTCAGTAGTTCCACATTTTGGAAAGAAATTGCTGAGCTTCTGGCATCCTTGAATAATACCCTTTTCACATGATAGTTACACTGCTCCAAAGACAGTATAACAAACCAAGCCAAAAATTCTTCTGTTTCTTTTGCATGAAATTGAACTGACAGATATACCTGTCTATGTTACGTCCAAGAAAATGTCTTGTTAGAAACGTGTGAAAATATATTATATGACAGATGCTGAAAATGTTTCAGATACAGCAATAAATTGATTGTGGTTTCTGGACCAGATGTGAACTCTGTTTAAAATTCATCATGCTGGTCTCTATTCTAGCTCTGGACTTAAATAAATGCAGAGAAGTGGCTTTGCTTTTCAATGAAACCCATCATAAGAACAGAAGAACTTCTTTCCATCTCATAAAGAATGGACCTGACAGTAAGGCTTGCATCCACAGAACAAGTATTAAAAGCACAAACTGAACTATGAGAAGGCTGTGCCAGTTCTCGGTTGTTGCTTTATTAATGTGCATGAAAATACTTGGCATGTCAAAGCCACTGCAACAAAGAAGACTGTGATGTGCATTATTTTCATTTTAGAGGGAGATTCACAGCCATAAAACAACCAAGGAGGGAAAAGAATGGGGGTCTTCAAGAAATGGTGCTGTTAAAGGGGAAGGAGTCAGTTGTAAAGGTGCTACAGACATGACTGGGTGCCGAGAATCGGTCTGTGCTTCCCTCTATTTTGAAGCCATGTGTTCTCTCTCTTCCCCTGCAAGAAAGTAGGACAAGAGCTAGACTCACTTTTTTTGACACATAGCTTGGGAGCTGCACTACCCGAGATGGGCAATCCAGACTGCTGAAGTCAGGTGCTCTGGCTTCCCCTTCAATCCACAGGCACCTCTGAAAACCAATCCCACCTCCCAGGTCTGGCACTTGGCTGTGAGCAGCATGTTCAACATCTTACTATCCGGCTCCATGCCTCTGAATTCTTTTCTGTTATGGAGATAGCAAGCACCATTTTCTCCAGATCTAAGGGGTTCAAGCTTGCCCTTCCTTTGGTGTTAGTGCCCTGGACTGAGGGGAAGAAAGGATAGCCTGCTTGCTCCCCTCTTTGCATGTGCTTGGTAGGGGACAGGTCCTTTTGCTCAGGGCTGATTGTGCCCACGTCCCCCTTTGTCACATTAATTCGCAGCACAACAAACCTCTTGCGGTCTGTTAGGAGAGTGGTGTGTCTTTGCAGTGACAAGTGTTATGACTATAATGTAGGTTTTATGACTACTCCTCTAGATCTGCTAATTGC